>VMDO01000150.1:154791-411006 GCA_007922755.1 Pedetes capensis | reverse complement strand
GCCTCCTGGCAGCAGGGTCCAAGATTAACTCAGGGATTTAGGCCCTCCCGCTGTGTGGGCCAGGCTACACTTCTTTCCTTTAAGCTACTTATGCTAGTCAGCAAACTAAGCCCTGTCCCTCTCTGCCTTTGCAATATCCTAGATCTCTTCAGAAGTTCTTTCTGTTCTTTTTGAGGGGAGTCTTATGTAGACCAGAGGAATTAGCTTCCAAACTCTATTTGATGAAACTCAATTAACCCCCTGGCTTCTCTGCCCTGGTCATTTTCTGATTCTTACTTCCCCATAGATGGGATGCCAAATTACTCAAGAAAGGCAGGACAACTGACATAGACCTGAGAACTTGGGCAAGCCAGCTGTACCAAGTTCTCGGACTAACTTAGGACACTCCAGGCATCCATAAAAACTGATGTCTCCAGTGGAGACACCCCAAAGGATTACCTCCTGTAGATTACCTGTGTGAAGATAGGGATGACTGGTTCCCAAGAAATGTTTTCCAGTTTTTCACAAAAATTCAAATATCAATTCCTAAGAATCCCCTTTTGGGATAAGGATGAAAACTGGAATAAACTGAATCTATTTCTGTAAACTTGGCCTGGTAGCAGTATAAGCTAAATAGTGGAGAAATTGGCCTCTAACTTCCATTCTTTATTATACCATCCTACAATTACATCCATTTTGTAAGGGAAAACACTTGGAAATTAGAAAGTGGAAAGAATTGGCTTAAACATAAAAACTACAAAGAAAGGGGCATCTTCCTCTCTGCTGATTAGCTTTTAAATTAGAGAAAGATAATCACCTTAAGTCTCTGAAACAATCCTCACCTATGACCTTTTTGTTTTCACTGAGTGGATACTTAAGACTTTACTATGAGATTCAGTTAAGCCCTTTGTCACTGAAATTTAAATGACTTTTCATTTTCACTGGGTGGATACTTAGAAGCTCTTTTGAATTTGATGGCTTGATACTATGAAGGAAATAATGCAATTGATAGTACAAAATTTTTGTTTCCTTATTTTCTATTTCTTGTATTGCTGTATTGTCTATATATGCTTACATTTGTAGATCGTTTACATGATATCATCTTGGCCTATACATCTATTCACTGCGATCCAATATAACTGTTATAAGTTCTTTTAGTTTCTTACTAGTTTATATTTAATTGGTTGCATATCATTCTGCCTGTTAATCTAGCTGTTGGCCTACCTCAAGCCAGCCCTGATGAAAAGGTGCAGACACCCAAGGGTTAATTATCAAACTGACTTGGGACTGAGAAAAATGCAAAAGAGACACTTTACCAATTCCAACTCCAATGAGATTTAAGATACAAAGTTTAAAAAGGTTTTAAATTTGTCCAATTAGCAGGTAACCTTAATTTCCTTCATTTCAACATCAATATTCTCTCTAAATTGATAAATTTATTTTATAATATTATGCTGTTGTAATAGCTAAGGTTTAACCCAGATTGACTTATAGATAGGTGAGTGCTTGCATAAATTAAGACTGCTAAATTACTCCAAGATTCCTCTCCATACATAATGTTAGGTAGCTAGCCCAGCCATTATCAAACGATATGGAGGAATAGGGGATTAAAAATGGCTCCCGTCATTCCAACATGATGAATGAGGCCACAAACATCTCTAAGGACATTGGAAAGACATTTTCAAATAGGTCTCATATCCTACAACTCTCCTGTTCTCTCTGGCTCCTTTATTTTCCCCTGGAGAACAGAAACCTCTATATGCTGATTCACCCAGGGAATGCAGGGATTTTTTTCCAGTTTCCTTTCCAGATTTACCTAAGCTTCTCTAGGTGCCTCAGTTTCTGTTATTACTGATTAAATGTATACTATCTTTAATAAGCCTATGTTCTATACTCTCTACTATAGCTTCTGTGTTGGATATAAATTCTTTTATATACTGAATACAAGGACCTAGGTTTTGCTGCCAAATTCCTGAACTGGCTTTAGACCTGTTTACTCAAATTCTGCACATCCCCTTGGTAACAATAATGTTTAAATTCATACTGTTAACATATTTTATCTGTGTTTTTATTCGTATTGGCCAGATGTTTAAGACATTAAATCTATGTTTTCTATGTTTCAAATAGGATTTCCAGAAACCTCATTAAATATGAAAAGTTATTCTACTTTGTTAAGAATAGAAAAGGTCTTTCTAAAATCAGCATCTCTGTAAGGAAATAAGGCAGAACTAACCATCAAGTAGTAGGCAGGGATATAAAAGATAAAGGTATGCTATTTTTGGTGGGGAGAAGCTTAAAGAGAAAGGGAAATACTTTAAAGAGAATCAGAATGTTAAAGCACGTTGCAGATAGTTAAGAGTATCTTGCAGGAGGGATGATGAATGATGAAAATTACTTTAAGTGAGATATAATTAAATTCACTATAATCTTAAAAGTCTGCAACCAACAGTGGGCATGGTGGCACACGTCTGTAATCCCAGTGACTCCGGAGGCAGAGGCAGGAGGATCACAAGTTCGAGACTAGAGGCAGTCTTTGTAATTAGCAAGACCCAGTCTCAAAAAAGTAAAAAAATGGGCTGAGGGTATAGCTCAGTGGTACAGCATTTGCAAAGCATGCAAGCACAAGGCTCTGGGTTCAACCCTCAGTACTGGGTGGGGCGGGAAGGGGGGAGTCAGCAGCAGGGCCCCTGGCATCTGATCTTGTCTGACCTCAGAAGCTAAGCAAGGTCAGCCTGGTTTGTCCTTGGATGGGAGACCACCTGGAAATACCAGGTGCTGAAGGCTAGGGAGAAGGACCTGGCAACCACTCCTGAAGCAATCAGTAATTGAAAATCCTATGAAGAGCAGAAAGGCACTGACAATAGTTCCAGGCATGGCACAACTTTAGGGAGTATTTCATTCTGTTGTACCAAAAGTTGCTATGAGTTGGACTCAATTCAATGGCACCTAACAACAACAATAATTTTTAAAAGTTAATTAAAAGATTTTCTAAGATAAATTCCAATGTACTGATGTAAAAACAGATAATGGGCTTGTCTCTCACTCAGAAAGAAAGGAAAAGCTTTTAGAATTATGGGTTTAATTGTTAAATCCTTTTCCCTTCCACTGGGGCTAAAACCCTTAAACATTTTGCTTCAGAGAAATTAGAACCCATGCAGATGCCTGGGATTCTAAGATAAGCAACTTCCTAACCTGCCTCTGGACAATCTCCCTCCCTGGGAAGTCTTCCAGGGCAGCTTCCACTTTCTGCTAATCCATACCCCACAGGTTCTTGGGGTGAATAAGCCTGAAAGACCAGACATCTTTCAGGTTGAAAATATATCTAACAGGAGTTGCTCCCTTTTTGAACATTGTTGTTGTTGTTGTTAGGTGCTGTCGAGTCGGTATCCGACTCATAGTGACCCTCATAGGGTTTTCAATGGCTGACTGTTTCGAGATTGTCTTGGGAGTGGATTGCCAGGTCCTTCTTCCATTTTTGTGGTGCTGGGAATTGAACTCGGGACCTCAGAGACTGCAGTGCAGCGCTCTACCCACTGAGCTAAATCCCAGCCCCCTTTTTGAACATAGGTAATCTTAAGATTGCTTTCCCTCTATGACACCATCTTAAACTATAAAATTCAAAGCTAAAGCAGGTAATCTGTCTCCTTGAGTCCCCATCCCATGAAAAGGTCTAAAGCTCAACCACTTTGTATATCTAACTTTTTCTCTTGCACTGGAAATCAGAAATGGGGATCTTGGGATTAAGAGAAGGCACAAGAAAGTGGGCTCTCAATGAAAAGGGTACTCTAGGGATGCCTAGAGAGGAAAAAGCCTAGTGAGAATTTTTGAGGCTACTCATTAACCTGGTCACTGGTTATATGGGATAAGACAAGGTAAGGGCCTAACCTTTTGGCCTGGAATTCAGAAGTGGGGATCTAGGGATTGTCTTTGAGTAGCACAAGAAAATGTGCTCTTGACAATATAGGATAGGATAATGTAAGGGCCTATACTTGAAAGTATCTCCCAAAGACCACTCCACACTCAAGAACTCACACGAAGATTTTAATAAGCAGAAGGACAGAGTGGCTGCCTCCAGAAATGAGAATAGCAGCAAAGTACAGCAAGATGGCTCCTTACATGGGGTAGAGTGGAATTTTCCAGTTGAGACAGATATTAGGGGAGTAGTTCTGGGTTGCACCACAAATGACTCCACCCCAGACCTTGGTGCCATTTTAAAATCAGATGTGTCCAAAGTGGGTGAGCCTGGGGCCAGATGGGATAATAGATTAAGTAAGGTGGATGGGGGGGCAATACCAAGAAGCCAAAGTAAGTATTCAAAATGACCTTCCTCGTGGCAGAAACTTAGGAAATGGTGGCTGAAAACCAAGATGTCTACACAGATGTTAACACAAAAACGCAATAATACTTTTGGGACTGGACCTCAGAAATGGGGATCCAGGGATTGTCTTTATTACATGTACTCTTCTTTATTTCTTCTTCTTTCTTTTAGACATACAAGTGAACAAAAGAACAACAAGATATGACTATGGGGGACCAAACTTGTATTCCTAAAGATTTTCCCTTAGGCTGTATTTTAAATAACTGGGGTCATTTAAAGAGATCTGGCCCTTATACAAATTACGAAAAAAGCCCTCAATGGGACTCTAAACTATAATTGATACTACAGTTAGATCAGTTCTGCAAACAAACAACAACAACAAAAAAAAAAAAACAAGGAGGAAAAAATTTAAAAGACCTGTATCCTGAGAATTTCTCCCATAGGGTCTTCCACTCAGGTGAAGCCAGGTCCTTGGCTCCTTCACAGAAAAGAATTTCAGGATGAAATTCAGGGTTTATTAAGTAGAGGTAGAGATAGTATGTGTTACAAAGGAAGGAATCTGGGAACAAGTGTTACTGGGAAGTGGGCAGCAATGCTTTGGCTCTTGTGTTCACCGTTTGAAAGAATTCATATGAGACACAGAAAGTATAGCACAGAATATACACAATATATATTGGAAAGTAATTAGCTCGAGCCAGGCACCATGGTGCACGCCTGTAATCCCAGCAACTCGGGAGGTGGAGGCAGGAGGATTGCAAGTTCAAGACCAGAAGCAGTCTGCATAATTTAGGGAGACCCTGTCTCAAAAAAGGGGGGGGCAGCAGTGGTGTGGGGGTGCAGCTCAGTGGTCCAGCACTTGCAAAGCATGCAAGTGCAAGGTCCTGGGTTCAACCTTCAGTAACAGGAAAAAAAAGAAGTTCATCTTCAAGAAGTGAGGGTGGGCAATGGTTGAGAGCTATAACCCAGAGCAAAGGTCTAGATTATGTCTCTCAGAGAGAAGCATCCTGCACTAGGACATTGCTGGGAAACTGTGGCACCTGGAAAAGCTTCGATAAGCTTTAGAAAAACCTGGAGAAACCTTGGTTGCTTCAGTGAAGCAGCCTAAGATTAGGACATGCCCCAGGTGAAGGAGAAGGGAGAGAGGGAGTAGGGAAAAAAAGGTTAGCAGGGAAAATACTTTGGATAGACAAACAGGTGATTGCCCTTAGGTAAGAGGAGTGGTGGCATATATAACCACCTTGAGAAAGGGCAGGGGCAATCTCTGTCTTCCCTCTAGTTTTGTTTAAAACTAGAGTAAAGCAATAGCCTATCCAGTGTAATGTGAGCCCTGGACACAGGATCTCAAACTTCACCCTTCTACAACAGGCAGAGGAGAAAGCCTTCTGTTGTTTAGTAATCTTTTGTGCTTTAGAGCATATGGAGCAGGGGTCTTTGTTTTATAAAATGGCTTAATGGACTTGCTTAACATATTTCAAAAGAATGGACCCATATACACATGTCTTGGAAAAGTCTTTCTTTGTTCATAACCTTATCCTGCAAGTAGAATAATGTTCCTCAATGTCTGGAGAGGTCCATCCTACACATCATGACTAGAAAAGGGAACTATCTTTAATCCCCTTTTCCTTCTTCCTGGATAATAGAACACACTTTAGATATAAGTGCAGATACTCAGAGAGAGACAGATGTCTAAGAAAAGAATAATAGTATACATCTGAGATATGGAGGGAGCTTCTTGAGAGTTATATGTACGATTTTGGTGGCTTTTGCAAGTTCATGGTAGAATTGGGCACCATGGTCCACACCTGTAATCCCAGCAACTCAGGAGTTGGAGGCAAGAGGATCGCAAGTTCAAGACCACAGGCAGTCTATATAACTTAGTGAGACCCTGTCTCAAAAAGTAAAAAATTGGGCTGAGGATGCAGCTCAGTGGTACAGCACTTGCAAAGCATGCAAGCATGAGGCCCTGAGTTCAAACCCCAGTACTGCAAACAGAAAAAAAAAAAAAAGAGAAAGAAAAGAAAAGAAAAGAAAGAAAAGAAAAGAGATTTCATGGTTTTGAAGACTTAAGGAAATTTTTAGTAAATGAGATCATAGGGTCATCAATGAGGTGCATTAACTGATTTACAGGTAAGAAGAGAGTGCTAATAAGATCCTTAGGTCAAAAGGGTCAAAGGAATTCTTCCTAAGGAAGGCCTATGTTTTGATAGTAAATGAGAGAGGATAGAGGATAGAAAGGCAGGAAAAAGTTGAGGAACATGGAAAGGAAAAGAGTTTTCATCCAGGATCTGGTTAAATCCCCCCAGCTGAAAATCAAGGACTTGAAAATTGCTGCAGAGACTGTGCACAGGGACTTTATTTTGAGAGAGATTCTAAATGTAAATGTTAAAATAGCTATATTTATGGTAAAAATGTACGTGACCTTTGAGTTTTACCTTACTTCCTCCTCTGCAATCTAGTGCCTCTCTGAAAATCTCACAAATAGGATTTTGGGCCATATTTGCAGTCAGCATATGCCCAGGCAACTTATTTGTGACTCTTCTTTTCTGTAAACCTATATATAGTGTACCTCAAGGGCCTCCTTATCATCTCATTTTACTAAAAGGAAGTTTCTCAAATAGACAGTGTATAAAAACATTTCTACTTAACCTTTTAAATCCTAAACAATGGAGCTTCTTTCAACCATTTTGACCTGTTTCTATCTTATTGGCACCTCTCTAAACTTTAACAATGTACCTTGTAAAGCCACCTTTCAATCTCATTTACATAAGGGGAAATTAAGCTAGAAAGAATTGGTAAACCAGCTAATTGTTTTTAGATCTTGAATTTAATTGTAAATTACAACTTTTGAGTAATGTAACTTGAAAAGCCACAAAGTCAGTCTTTCTCTCCCCTCCCCCTCTCCCCCTCTCCCCTCCCTCTCCCTCTCCCTCTCCCTCTCTCTCTCGTCTCTCTGGTGAAAAAAATCCTAAGCACTTTCTTCTATTAAAAGGCCTGAGTTCATATCTCAGATGTATACTATTAAGCTTACTGGCTTTGTTTCACTTTCTGGCTCACCCTAAAATTCTTTCCTGCAACAAAGCCAAAGGACCCAGTTTCACCCTGAGTAGAGGTCTTGACTAGGGGAACTCCTCAGGTAGGCAGATGCTGGGATGCATCTCTCACCACTGCTGATATAAACATAGTCCATAATCTTGTTTATGAGATTTTCTTGATTGTTCCCCAGCAGGGGTGAGGAGCTTTCTGTTCTTTCCTGTCCCCTTAATTTTCTGTATTTCTGTCCTGCCTCAAAGACACATTTCTCACATCTTCCCTTCTTACTGTAAATATAATAAGAAGTGGCTTGGTGAGGAAAGTGGGTGGGGAAAACAATTTAATTTTCAAGATAGGAAATATGCTCTAACACATAAGCATAGGAAAGCATTTCCTTAATAAGACTTCAATTGCTTAGGAAATTACACCAAGAATTGACAAATGGGATTACATGAACTTAAAAAGCTTCTGTACAACAAAGGAAACAATCAACAGAGTTAAGGAAGACCCTATTGAATGGGAGAAAATCTTCACATCCTTCACATCCAACAGAGGACTAATTTCTAGGATTTACAAAGAACTCAAGAGAGCAAATGCCCAGGCAACAAATAAGCCAATACACAAGTGAGCAAAGGAAATGAACACATGGTTCTCAAATGAAGAAGTCCATAAGGCCATGCAGTATATGCAAAAATGCTCAGTATCTCTAGACATTAGGGAAATGCAAATCAAAACAACTCTGAGATTGCACCTAACTCCAGTACCAATGGATGCTCAGGGTACTCCCCCCTCTCAAACTCCAAAAGTTTCTTTCTGTGTCTGATTTTAAATTCTTTAATCAATAAGACCAAGAACCTAGTAGAGAGACTGAGTCCCATAGCAACACTAGTAACTGCTCAATAAAGCAATATTTCGTTTTTCCTTTCTTACTTCATTTGCCAACCCCTTTACCATGTTTACTGCCATTGCGTCACAATAAATAACGTGCAACCAAATTTTTATTTTGGGGAGCTCAAGCAAAAACAGAAACCATATACGACAATCTGAGATGGTGTTTCAGAAGTTGTACCCTCAGTGTTGCAGACCTCCTATAGGGCTGATCTCAGATGTTTTAATAGAGCCAGCACTGGATTTTCCAAAGTTGGAAAATTCCTGTCTTTGCTTCAGGGCCTTAACAGACCAGGAGAAAATGGTGGATGGACTAGCTGAAAAGAGCCTGCATCTGATAGCACTGGAAAAAGAGTCAAGGCTTAGGAAGTATCTCCAAAGTAGGGAGAGGTTGTTAAATCCACCGTGATTAGGAAGTAGAACATTAAGGGGATCTGCCTAGGATAAGAAGAATAGACTTCACCCTAGTCATTATTGGTGACTTCAACTTGACTAATGTCTTATAGTTTATGGGCAATTGCTTAGCATCCTCATGAGATACAGAAAAAGCACCAAGCAAACCCACTGCAGAAGGCAGCACCGGAGCAAGTGTAGAAAAAAGTCGGAAAAACCAGGCCAGTATGGAGCAAACCTGAAGATGCTACATTCAGTCACTGTGGAAACTCACACTGCCCTGCAGAGCAGGCTGTGAACTCTCACTACCAAAGCCAATTCCATGGAACCAAGATGGGAAGGCAGCATTGGAGCCTGGCAGGAAAGCAGTGCCATACTTTCAGCCAAGAGGGAAAACTATCAGTGGAAGGGAACCGATGTGGGTAAGGCCCAGAAAACTGAAAATGCACATAACTGAGCTCCCCAGTGGATCAGAAAATAAAACAAAACCCCCTAAGGATCACTAGCCACAAGAATAGTGAAGGGGACCGTGAGAAAGTCAACTCTGACCATGACTAAACCTCTTTCAGGCTTTAAGGAATCAGAGAGTAGATTGGACAGGTCTAGAAAAGAACCCCTGAGCTTCAAGTGCTACAACTACTTTTGCAAGGACAGCAGAAGCCACAACCCGGGCCCTGCTCTATGGCCCTGGGGCCTGATATTCGAGAAAAGAGACAATGCGATCTTGAAAGGGGAAAGCCCCAAGATACGGTGCAGTAGACATGGCCATAATTATTTTGTTAACTGTCACCGACAGAGAGTACATTATGAGGGAAAATGAATGATGCTGCGCCAAGTGATTGAAAAGCTAAAATCTAGGAGGCATGGAGAATACCAGGTGCGGCCCAATTTGAAATTCATTTTTAAGAAGATAACTGTTGTTTTGGCTTCCTCAAGAATTGAAAGGGTCCTGAGTGTGCCAAATATCTTCTGTTTGCCCCTCTGTCTTACTCCTGGCCAGAAGGCTGAGCAGCAGGGACAATATCCACAGGCTTCCAGGTAGTCTGCCTTCTACCTCTGGGTTCAGTCAAAGGGCAAAGGAGATCAGAGAAAGGGGTGGGGGGGAGTATTTATTTCTCTGTACCCTCTATGTAAAGTTGCCCTGGAATGGCTGTGTAGCTCACCAAAGATTATTACTTCTCTCAAAGGGGCTTGGAAGCAGGCTGGAAGGACTCCCTCCTTCTAATAACCTTCCCCTCCTCTTGACTTTTGGGCTGGGATTTTGCTCGGTTGGTAGAGCACTGTGCTGCAGTCTCTGAGGTCCCAAATTCAATCCCAAAAATGGGAGAAGGACCTCCCTGGCAATCCACTCCCAAGGCAATCCCAAAATAGTCAGCCATTGAAAACCCTATGAGGGTTGCTATGAGTCAGACTTGACTCGACGGCACCTAACAACAACAACAACTTGGCTTTTAGTACTGGGTGGGGACAACTGTGTTGCTGCCAGCCCTGGACTTCTTCCCTGGCCTTTATGGTTCCCCAATATCCTACCCACTCCTTTATAATTGGGTCATTTTGAAATAAGTCCTCTTATGGCCTGTGCAGTGGCACATGCCTGTAATTCCAGCCACTCAGAAGGCTGAGGAAGGAGAATTGCAAGTTTGAGGCCAGAAGCAGCCTGCTCAACTTAATAAGACCCTGTCTCAGGACAAAAAGTATAAAAGGGGCTGGGGGTACAGCCTACTGGTAAAGCTAAGTATGCATGTTGTCCTGGATTCCACCCCACCAGTACCTCAAAAAGAGAGTGGGGGGTGGGGGGAGAAGAAAAGAAAAAAAGAAAGAAATCCTCTTTGAATTATCCCAATCTAAATATATGATGACTGCAGCAATACCACTGAGGCATCCAATCTTGTCAGGTCTCAGAAGCTAAGCAGGGTCAGGCCTGGTTATTACTTGGATGGGAGACCACCTGGGAACACCAGGTGCTGTAGGCTTGGGAGAAGGACCTGGCAACCCACTTCTAAAAAACAATCAGCCATTAAAAACCCTATGAGTAACAGAGCAGCAACACTGACAATAGTGTTTCACCTGTTGTACATAGGGTTGCTATGACACCAACTTGACGGCACCTAACAACAACAACAACAAATATACCATCTGTTTGTGTTGGGGGCCCTTGCTGCTACAATGTTGGTGATTCGGGGAGAGATGAGCTAGTTAGGGTGGCTATAGTGGAGGAGCAGGGTGAGAAAACCGGTCATTTCGTTACTGGGCTCCTCATAGCTCTTAGAAAGAGCCAGCAGACAGCACCACGTGCAGCCCAAGGGCTCAAAACAAGCACCTAGGACAGAGCCCAAAGCAGCAGCTCTGACACTTTTCCTTCCAGCAGCTCCCCACCCTCAGAGTAAGCAGCATTATGGGCCTGGAGATGATAAGGGGAGCCAGCCCCCAATTCCATTCAAAATCTGCTATTCATTTTGAGCCAGCAAAAATCACTGGTGTCCTGCCCCACATGCCTTCCCTCCCCCCCAGGATTTCCCCAGCATTGGTAGAATCTGTGAAGGACTAAGGGCAGGAATGGAAGGTCAGTTTAGAAATTCCTCTGGAAGCCAAACTCATTATGGCTCAAATAACCCGAGTCTAGCCTGGAGAAGGACAGTGGCCCAGTTATTGAGCATGCATCTTTGCCCTCTGAGAAAAGACCCATGGGGAGGGGCAAGCACATTGCAGAGACAAGAAAGAACTGACTGGTGAGACGAACACTGTAAGAGAGGGAGGCTGGACTGAGGCTGGCCATGAAGGGCCGGGTGTCCACTCCCCAGGTGTGTACTCGCATCAGTGGATTTGCACAGAGAGGAAGCAAGTCCTGAGACTGTGGGAGCGAGACAAGGACAGTGGCAGGTGCACCTTTGTGCCCAGCCTAGCCTCACAGACCAGATTTGAACGCCAGGGAGTGAGCAGCATTCAGCCCGCTCCTGCTCCAATGAAGACTGAAGCGTGTGATTTTCTGTTTGGCTCTTGGAAGGTCTCGCAGCCTGAGACCTAGTGCCCTGGGCAAAGCGGTGGTCTCTACGAAGTGACACATGACCAACATGCAAAATATGACTCACCTAAAAAAGCCCAGCAGCCACAGGCTGATTTGTAAGCAAGTGAGATATTCCCTAACATTTGTAGGAAGAGGAGCTTTGTAGGGACTTAGGTCTCCCTGCAGGGAGGTGAGAGTAATGGGTATACATGCTAACAAGAGCTGTTCCTATAGGCTGCCTATACATAGCAGTGGTTTTGTTTTACCACATGCAATACCTGAACATGGATAGAAAATAACTTGAAAGAAAAACATGAGACAAAAGAAATATGTACTAATAAATCATTAAATTCTTTTAATGGTATCGAAAGGATACACCAGGCTGGGAATTAGCTCAGTTGGTAAAGCACCGCTCTGCAGTATCTGATGTCCTGGGTTCAATTCCCAGCACTGCAAAAATGGGAGAAGGGCATGCAATCCACTCTTGAGGCAATCCTGAAAAAAAATCAGCCATTGAAACCCTATGAAGGTTGCTATGAGTTGGACACAACTCAACAGCACCTAACAACAACAACAAAGGATACACCAGCATGGAAGTCAAAGAGAGAAAGAAAATATAAAGGAAAGATCCCTTAATGGGCTATTCAGAAGGCATCAGACTTCCTAGGGTTTACATGAAGAGAAACTCGTCAAAACCAGCCCCAAATTCCAGCACTGAGCCTCCACCAGTACTGAAGAGTTAAACAAATTAGTCTAATCACTATCCTGTGATTGCTGTAAACAAAAGTTGTAGAGTTTTTTTTAAACAAACAAACAAGCAAACAAATAAACTTCACTGCCAGTTCCTGCCAGGACAGGAAGTATAGCTGACCATCAAGTCAGAAGTTTACCAGCTTGCCATTTTTTTAATCACATCTTGTATGGTGGCTTCACATTTCTATTACACATGTGCTATATTTCTGTGGCCTGCAACGGTAGCCCTGTGGCATCCGATCCCGTCAGATCTTGGAAGCTACCCAGGGTCAGGCCTGGTTAGTACCTGGATGGGAGACCGCCTGGGAATACCAGAAGCTGTAGGCTTGGGAGAAGGACCTGGCAACCCCCTCCCAAAAATCAATCTGCCATTGAAAACCCTATGAACAGCAGAGAAGCACTGACAATAGTGTTTCCCCTGTTGTACAAAGGGTCGCTATGAGTCGGATACTGACTCGATGGCACCTAACAACAACAACATATTTCTGTGAGGGAATGATGTCTTCTGAGAGGCTAAAAATAATAGTATAGTAATAATAAAAGCGGGCTGGGATTTAGCTCAGTTGGTAGAGCGCTGCTCTGCAGTCTCTGAGGTCCCGAGTTCGATTCCCAGCACCGCAAAATGGGAGAAGGACCTGGCAACCCACTCCCAAGGCAATCCTGAAACAGTCAGCCATTGAAAACCCTATGAGAGTCGCTATGAGTCGGACTCGACTCGATGGCACCTAACAACAACAAAAATAATAAAAGCAACTAGCTTCTTTTGAAGCAGGGAGCAGTAGAGGAACCCATGGCTGTGTGTGTGCTAGGCAAATGATCTACGACTTAGCTGCACCCCCAGCCCCCGTTTTATCCTTTTTATTTTAAGATAGGATCTTATTAAGTTATGCAGGCTGCCTCCGGCCTTGAACTTGCGATCCTCCTGCCTCTGCCTCCCAAATCACTAGGATTATAGGTATGTACCACTACACCCAGCTGAGCAGCTAACTTCTGAGTGCTTAGTATGTTCTAGCAATATATGAAGCTCTTAATTTACCACTTATTTAGACTTTGCAATGACCCTAGAAGTATTATGGCCAAGGCCATTTTCCAGATTAGGAAACTGAGGCTCAGAGAGTTTAAATAGCTTGCTTATTGGTAGAATTGGGATTTGAAGACTGGAGTCCTAAAATTCAGGCACTTAACTATGGAGCTACCCTGCAGAGGTGGCTCTTGGCCCCACACTCCACCCACCCCATGTAAGATTAGAGGACTATGCCTGGAAGTGCCATGATAATGGAAGGAAATGCCAGCTGCCTTGCACATGCATGTCATGGAAACTTTTGGAAATAAATTAGACAGAATATAAGTTTAAAATATAAACATAAAACTAAGTTGCCCTTGGTAAGAGCTGGTTTGAAATCTTTTGGAATAGGCTTCAAACAAGTTCTTACCATAAGAAAATTGGTTTTGTGTGTATATTTTCAACTTTCACTCTCCTATGTTTTATTTCCAAAAGTTTCCATGAAATGCACATGCCAAGGGCCTGGCATTTTCCTCCATTATCATGACACGTCCGGTCATAGTTCTCTAATCTTAGAGGGGTGGGTGGGAGTGTGGGGTTAAACAGAAAGCCAGGAAAGAAAATATACCCCAGAGCAAATGCCATGTAGGATTTTTGACTTCCATTTTAAGTATATCTGAATGTCATTTCACTGTTTTTGTCTTAAACAAAATACATATCACCTTATAATCTAGCACACAATATGAACTATTAAATAAGTAAGTAACATCAGTTGGGACAGTTAAGTAAGAGGAAACCACAGAAAGAACAAAAGGAAAGAAGGAAAGAAAGAAAAGGAAACCACACGAAAATATTTAAGACTATGGTATGACCAGAAGTGTGCTGTGAGGTATAGTGAACAGAAACAAAACAAACTTTTTGTCACCTATGGTTCAACAGAGGGTTACCGATCAGCATGGCTGCCTAGCCTGAGGAGTTCCCCTAGTTGGGACCTCTACTCAGGTCCTTGGCTTTATTGCAGAAATGAATTTCAGGACAAGTCAGAGAGAGTGAAACTAAGTTATAGAGTTTATTAAGTACATGCTTTAGAATACATGCAATGAAAAAGTTATTGGTCTGACAAAATTCTATCATGCAATCTCCAGCATTATTGCTGTCACCAAGGCCATATTTTCCAACTACTGAGCTGCCTTTTTTGCTTCTAACTTTTGCATTCTAATCACCAGTAATTATAAGTGTATCCTTAGTGCATGTTCAATTAATTTCAGACTGCAGAAGCTGGTAAAAATCTTCTCTATCTTCGTTTGTGGCCTTAGAGGTGGGTGTATAAATTTGAATAACAGTCATGTTAATATGGATGCATATTATTCTGTCATTGACAGCATTGTACTTCAAGACAGATCTTGAGATGTCTTTTTAAATGATGAATGCAACCCCATTTCTCTTTAATTTGTCATTCCCTACATAGTAGACCATATGATTATCTGATTCAAAACAGCCCATATCAGTCCATTTTAGTTCGCTGATGCCCAGAATGTCAATGTTTAGTGTGCTCCATTTCATTTTGACAATTTCCTATTTTCCTAAATTCATACTATGTACATTCCATGTTCCAACTATTAATGGATGTTTACAGTTGTTTCTTCTCATTTTGAGTTGTGCCACATCAGCAAATGGAGGTCTTGGGGCTTTACTCCATTCTTGTCATTAAGGTAGATTCTACTTTCAGGAGGTAACTCTTCCCCAATCATCTTTTGAGTGCCTTCCAGGCTGGGGAGCTCATATTCTGGCATGATATCAGACAGTGTTTCTCTGTTCTTCATAGGGTTTTTGATGGCTTCTTTCGAGAGTGGGTTAGCCATGTGCTTCTCCCTAGTCTGTCTTAGTCTGGAAGCTCAGCTGAAACCTGTCCATCATGGCTGACCCTCCTGGTATGCATAATATAGGTGGCATAGCTTTCAGCATCACAGCAATACACAAGGCCCCACAGTACAGTTGCTATTTCAATATTTTCATTATTTAAAATATCTCCTCAAAATAACATCTCTATGCAGGCTGAGCTTATAGCAATTTTCTTGGTAGTTGTGTCAAAATTCCTGATTCTCAGCTGTCAAGATTCAAACTGATCCTGGCTGAAAGCTCTTTCCCTTTCTGTGCTTCCCTATCTTTCTATCCTGCTTCATTTTCTCCAATTCTCCTATTTTGGCTTTAAGAAAAAATACTAAAAGGAATAAGAAATGAATTATAGATATTTTGTGTAGATGAAAATGTACTATACCTTAAGTTATTATTATTATTATGAATAAACACTTCTTCACAGGAACAATTTTTTTTCAGTATTAAATGAAAACTGAAAACATTCCTTTCTTCCAATTGTGGCAGAAGAGAAAGAGGACACTTGCTGTCTAGTGTCCTGTATCATATTTCTGAAATCCACCCTTCACTTCTCACTTTCCTTCTTTAATCTCCTACCCAGAATTTCTCCCTTTTCATCCTCTAACCCCACTTCTGCCCATAGATCCTCCCCTTGACTCAGGGAGTCATCGTGAATGGATGACAAGTTAAAGTCTGCATTCTTCTTTGCATCTCTTTCATATTAAATGGATGGGCCAAGAAGTTGTATAATAAGTCTTTTATAAAGAAGAACTAGAGCCAATTGTGGTGGTATACACCTGTAATCCCAGCACTCAGGAGGCTGAGACAGGAGAATCAATGTGAGCTCGAAGCTAGCCTGAATTACACAGCAAGTTCTAGGCCAGACTGGGCTATACAACAAGACCCTGTCTCGAAAAACAAAAATAAATAAATGAATGAATAAATGAATAGATAAATAAATAAATAAAAAGGAGAAATAAAAAGAACAAGATGATAATACTACATTTTAACCATAAATCGTAATTGTATTAACACCTAGCAAATTCAGGTGGCATTTAGTCTTGTAGGAAAACTGATAGAGGTATGTCTGGTTACTTATTAGGAGCAATAAGGTTATTAACTTACCACATGTTGTTTTTGTTGTTAAGTGCTGAGGAGTCTGGTCTGACTCATAGCAACCCCAGTTACAAAGGAATGAAACACGACCCAACATTGTGCCAAACACACGATTTTATTATTATTTATGTTTAAACCCATTGTTGCAGTCACTGTGTTTCTTCTCAGTTTGAGTCATGCCACATTGGCGCCTGGCGGTCCCAGGGTCACTACTCTACTCCTGTCATTAGGGTCGGCTCTACTTTGAGGATGTAACTCTTCCCCAGTCGTCTTTTGAGTGTCTTCCAGTCTGGGAGGCTCATTTTCCAGCACTGTATCTGACAGTGCTTCTCTGCTATTCATAGACTTTTAAATGGCTAATTGTTTCAGGAGTAGGGTGCCAGGTCCTTCCTCCAAGCCTGTCTTAGTCTGAAACCTGATCACCATGGGTGGCCTTGCTGGTATCTGAAATACCAATAGGCCTTCTTAATTTTGTTCTTTGGGAAATTATGTTAGAGAATCTCAGATGACTTCTAAGAGAATTTATTCTTTCCTATCCTGAGGCTTAGCCTCTTAGCCAAGCCAGAAGACTAGTCTCCACCAGATTTCATTCAGCAGGACCTATAATAAGCAAATTCCATTCCTGAGGTCCTGGGGTTCTGATACAGCCATTCCTTAGGGACACAAGCAGATCTGTTGAGTGCAGAGCCTTCAGGACAGCATTAGAGGAAAACACAACCTATCTGCAGATGAGAAAGACTTAAACAGCTGTGGTAAATTGATTATTGATGACTTTTAAAGTGAAAAGCCTGATGAGAGTTCATAACAAGAATAACTCAACTGCACTGGGAATTTAGTTGTTTCTATGGTGAGCAAGATAAAGCTAATAAATCCATTTCAAAAAAAATTTAGACAAAATGTCTATAAGGACAATGACTAGCCAATTTTCAAAGTCAGTACTTGTAATATCTGAAGTACAAAAATGGATTAATATAATTTTACACATAACAATTTTAAGACATGATATATGTACAACACCAAGGAAATATCAAACATGCATTAATGTAATATATCAAGAATACCAAGTAAAGAGATTCAGCAAGTCTGGAGTGAGTCCTGAACATCTGTGTTTTAATAAAAACTTCATGTTTTTAGGTGTAATACACATCCCCAAATAAAAACCACAGCCAAGAAGATGCTAGTTTCAAATTAAAGAAGTAAAATTGTGGTCAAATTCAAATGATGAATGATAATCCTCCTGCAGTGTTGCTGACTAACGTCATCCAAGTATCATAACTCTAACTTGGGAAACTTCATCAGAACCATTTGATATTATTTCAGTATTTTTCCCAGGGTTCAAACATACGAGGGCATTGAAAAATCTGCAGGCATTTCCCATGAGGCATACCATTTCTAAGAAATTTTATTGATAACATTTTGACTCTACAGATTAACCTATTATATTAATAGCATTTACCTAAACCAATTTAACAGACTTAACCTACCCAAAGACAAAAGCATTATTCTTTCCTTACAGGAGATAAATGAAAAATAAAACTAAAATGCAAGCATTATTCATATTGCTTAATAATAAAGACAAAATCCAATTTATGGGCTGTTAATATATTGAAAAATATATATGAGCCTGCACAGTGGTGCACGCCTGTAATCCCAGTGACTTGGGGGGCCGAGGCAGGAGGATTGCAAACTCAAGATGCTGTCTCAAAAAGTAAAAAAAATGGGCAGCTCAGCTGTACAGCACTTGCAAAGCATGCAAGTGTGAGGGCCCTGGGTTCAACCCTCAGTATCAATGTGTGTGTGTGTGTGTGTGTGTACATATATATATGCACACACATACACACACACACACACACACACACACACAAAATTAAGCTTCAAGTAAGTGAGCTCTGCATTAGAACTCGGTTGAGCTACCACAAGAGGGCACTATGAATAGACTACAGAACAAATCCTTAACACTTTGTCTTTTCTGGTACAGAGTTTGATTGTAGCATTTGTCTTACTGAGTTTTAAACTTAGTAATGAAAGTAAGGCAGTACATAATTTTGAGACTTGGTGAATTTGTTCCCTCATATCCAGTTGCCACACCAGCTGTATGGATTTTACTTAGGAGATTTCTGCCAGAGTGGAGATACAGAAAGTCACTTTAAGAAGGCTCCTCCTGTGCAACATTAAACGAGATCCCTCACCTCAGTTTTCATTTACTTTAATAATTTTTCAAATAGTTTGTTATACAACACCATTTTAAAGAATAGCACACATGTATGCACTTATCCTAAAGTTTAATAAGGAGTTAGACATTTGTTACAGATACCTTTAAGAAAAAAAAAAAGACATAATAAATAGAATTGAAGGCTTTTAAATTCTCTCCCAGGTCCCTTTCCTTCCCTTATTCCCTATTTTTAACTATCTCAGGATAAACCAATTTGGAGAAATTGATCTATGTCCTTCCTACCCTATTTTTAGTACTGACATATATAAGGAGACACCATTCATATTCCAGTCAGCCCTTTATATTTGTGGATTTAGCATCCATGGACTTCACCAATCATAGATCAAAAATATTCAAGAAAAATTGCAGCCAGGCTAAATAGGCATAGATTTTTTTCCTTGTCATTCTGTAAACAATACAGTATAGCAAGTATTTATGTATCACTTAATGTCAGATTTTATAAGTAACCTAGGGATGATCTAAAGTATAGGGGTGATGAGTGTAGGTTGTATGCAAATACCATGCCATTTTATATGAGGGACATGAGCACCCATAGTTTCTGGTATCTGCAAGGAGTCCTAGCACCAATCCTCCCATCGATACTAGAGGACAGCTATATATTCTATTGTGATGTTCCAAAAGGCACAATTTCTTTCCTTCCATTTGGATTCTTTATTCCTGCTCCCAGATAGGAAATTATATGTTTTCTTCCTATTCTTCTAGAAGTATATTTTCAGGCTAGTGTACATGCTATTTTTAAGGAGCTCAGAATCTTTAAATGTGATCTTCCCTACTCCCGTTCTTCATGTCATGTATCATATTGTCTTAAAAAAATCATGATTGCCCATCATTCATATATATTTTATCTCATATTTTTTGAGTATTGGTAGTGAGGGGAATCTTTGTCTTCATCAACTCCATTCATCATGCTGCTGGAAGACCACAAATAACCTGTTTTCCTTCCAATCCATCTGAGCACCACTATCAATTTAACTTTTAAAAGGCATTTTTTTTTCATTATGCCTTTCTGCCTCCTGTGAACACTATAATACTTTTTCATTCAAGTGCTCACCTATGTTTGGAACCAAATAATATAGCCAATTATATTTTTTCTAAGTTCTCACTGTTTCCTCCATAAGTCCCCTAATCTGGATCATGATTCTTCCTTAGTGGTCCATGATACCTTCTGCGGTTTTTTCTTCATATGTGATTTTTATCATATCCATCTGTGATTCTGTCTCTTCTTTTCCTCTGTCCTCCTAAATCCACTCAAAGGTGTGCTGTGGAGCATGCCTATAGTCCCAATGATTCAGGAGGCTGAGGCAGGAGGATGGCAATTACAAAGCCAGAAGCAGCCTGAGTAATTTAGCAAAACCCTGACTCAATAAAGAATAAAAAGAGGAGTTGAGGTGCATCCCAGTGGTAGAGCACTTGCAAAGTACATTTGAGGCCGTGGGTTCAACCCTTAGGTACTAAAAAAAAAAAAACCTAGAGGGCCAATTTGTGAGTCATGCCAACTAATCCATTTCTGTCTTTATCTCATTTTATCTCTGAAGACTCTTAAAGTCTGTCATACAACATTTAAATATTGATCATATACTCTTCAACCGTGTATTAAAAGATCATTTCATCTATATTGGAAAATAAGATTTGTTACTTATTGGCTTTCATTTAACTGACAGATATAATAAAGTATTTATTAATTTGGGTTCAACCTCAAAACACTTTAACAATGAAATACAAAGCATTTATGCCCTGTTTGTAGAGAATTTGTTGAACTAGATCTTTTGGGTTTTGTTTTGCTTTGTTTTGTTTTTTATAGTACTGGGAAGTTGAACCCAAGGGCCTTGTTGCATGCTAGGCCAGTGGTCTACCACTGAGCCACTTCACTTATTTACTTATTTATTTTATTTTGAGATGAAATAGTTGCATAGGCTGTCTCTGGCCTTGAACTTGCAGTCCTCCTGCCTTAGCCTCCTGAGTTGCTGGGATTATAGGTGTGTGCCACAGTGTGCAGCTTGCTGGGATAGCTTTATGAACAACTTAAAATTAAATCGGGTCTCTCTCCCTTGTTATATATCACACTTATAGTCATTCATATATCTTGTTATGGTTTGAATACGAATATATGAGCCTGTGGGGTTTGGTTACCAGCTGATGAGATTTTGGGGGAGGTGATTGGATCTTGAGGGCTCTGGCCTAATCAATGGATTAATCCTTTGATGGATTCATAATATGATGGCATTGTTGGGAGGTGGTGAAAAGTAGGAGGTGGGAGCCTACTTGGAGCAAGTAGGTCACTGGGGGTGTATCCTTGGGGACTATATCTTGCCCTGGCCCCTTCCTGTATTCTTTTTTCCACAGCTTCCTGCCTGCCATGATATGAGCAGCCTCTACTACATGCTCCTGCCACCATGTGTTTTGCCTCAATACAGTCCCAGAGTCAGTGGAGCCAGGGACTATGCACTGAAACTTCTGAAATCATAAACTGAAATCACTCTTTTTCCACTTAAGTTGTTCACGTCAGTGATGAATATCTAGTGGCAATGCATGTGCCAGTTTGTGTAACACATAATGAAGAAATGTAGAGATATAGGACACAATGACTTACTATACACTAAAGATCACGCACAAGACATGGTAGAGTCTGCATTCAGCCTGTCTTGAGTTTGAATCTCAGATGAACCATTTGTTGTTTATGTGGCTATGTGACCTTTGCAAGGTCTTCTCTGTGCTTTGGTTTGCTATACCAATAGTGGCGAATAGCCAAGCTCCTGGAGCAGTCTTCATGGGGAATTCTAAGGAGACAGGAAAACAGACGTGTGGGTCTCCAGTTACTCAGCCTGAGACAACACACACCAATCTGCTGCCCTGAGTGTAGACTTCAGAAGAGGAAGCCTCACCACCCTTAGGTTGTAGAGTTTCTAAACTGTATGATCAGCATAGCCCAGACTCCTCTTTTGTGTGATCAGGGCCTGGAATACAAGGGCGTTAAGATGGGATGGGATTTGGCCTCCAGCCCTACTCTTGTAGCTCAGCGTTAGTGGTTGAGGCTAGCTCCAGGTGCTCTGTCTGCAAGATCAGGAAGCTGTAGGACAAGCCAGTGGCAAGGTCCATCAGCTCAGCCTTCATGCTTGAAAAAGCCCCAGCTTCCTTCCCGAACCCTCAGTAAAAAGAGAATTCAGGCTCTCTAGGTTCAAATCTCAGTTCAGGCACTTAGTGGCAAGACTTGGGGGCAAGTCTTGCTTTCTGGTTGATTTCCTCAAAACTTTCCAGTAAACCAGTTCTTTTTCTTTTTCTGGGAGAGCAACATGTAGAGGATAATTCTTAGACCAGTTAACTCTCACTTAACTTTCCTCACCCATGACACAGGGGTAGTAATAACACCTACCCTCATGGGTTTAAGGTGAACTTAAGTTATTTACACATATTATTATTGTTGTTAGGTGCCTTTGAGTCATGTCCTACTCATAGTGACCCTATGAACAACAGAAGGAAATATTACCTGATACTGTGCCATGCCTGGCACTATTGTCAGTGATTCTCTGCTATTCATTGGGTTTTGGATGGCTGATTGTTTTGGGAGTGGGCTGCCAGGTCCTTTTCCCATTTTAGTGGTACAGAGGATCGAATCCTGGGCCTCATAGAGTGCAGAGAAACACTCTACCAACTGAGCTAAACCCCAGGCCCACCATTTACATATGTTGTTGGTGGTCCAATTCATAGTGACCCTCATAGGGTTTTCAATGGCTGATTATTTGTGGATTGTTTTCATGAGTGGACTGCCACATCCTCCCAACCATTTACATACTGTTGTTGTTAGGTGCCGTCAAGTTGGTGTCTTACTCATAGCAACCCTATCTATAACAGGTGAAACACGATTGTCAGTGCTTCTCTGCTATTCATAGAGTTTTCAATGGTTGATTTATTTTTGAGAGTGGGTTGCTGGGCCCTTCTCCCAAGCCTACAGTGTCTAGTGTTCCCAGGTGGTCTCCCATCTGAATACTAACCAGGCCTGAGCCTGGTTAGCTTCTGAGAACTGATGAGATGGGATGCCACAGTGCTAAGGCTGCAGGCACCATTTACATATAGTAAGCATAAAATAGTGGCTGGTATATGTTAAGTGCTCAATAAGTATGAGTCTTTATTATGTGAGCATATAATTATAATATGTCTTTCAAGTGTACCATCTTATATGAATTTAAAGTGAATCACTAACTAGAATCTCCACAAATGTCCATCCATATCAGTCCATAGTTCGTATTCTCTCAAATATGCCTATCCATAATTGCTTATCTTACTGCCAGATCCATGTCTGGATTCTGAACTCTGCCTTTCTATCTGCTTGTTCTGATCCCTGGACTCCGAGGTCTGTCCACATTCTCTGAACTTCTGCTAGTGTGTCAGAATGGCAAAGCACCACGTAGCTACTCTTTACAGAAATCCTAGACCTGGAGACCTTATCTCCATCCACTGCTTTGCTACTGTTATTTGCCTTACTCCGTCCTGAGACCTCTTAATCCTAAACTGAATTTGTATGGCAGCCCGTGAATCTAGTTTTATTTTTCATTCCCTCTCACTCTAAATCCCTGCCTGTCATCTTCCCTCTTCCTTTCTGATGGTCATCTTTGGCTCCTCCACCAGGCTCTACCACCTAATGTAACTTCTGTTTTTACTCTTTCTAGTCTCTCCTGCTTTCCATCTCTTACAGCATTTCTTTTGTGGTATTAAAACTGTAACAGTAGCTGCTCCTTTAGGAGTTGTCCTTTGACTTCCCCTTCCTTTGCCTGTTATTCTAAATTCTAAAGAAAAACCTCACCTAAATAATTGAAACGTTGGCTTCTGAATCAGTTTTCTTTAGATTTACAGAACCCAGGACATCTGGTGATAACATCAGAATGCATAATGCCCCTCCTTATTCTTTAGTCCAGGGTATCAATTAACACAAAGCATGGAAATTGCTGTGAGATTTAACTTACAGAAAAGTAATGTTTGTCTAAAGAATTACAGGAACTAGCCCCAGGAGGTCAGTTACAATGTTCAGGCCAGAGAAAGAAAAAGGAGACACATGCCCTGGAGGATGACGACCCCACCCATCACACAGTCTTCCTGCCCATTTCACCCTGTACCTCCCTTCGCTCCCTATAACAAGCCTGTTCATACCTGAGTTCTCTAGATGGTCTTTTTTTGCGGGGAAGAGGTATTATAGCTCCCCCCATCTTCTCAGGGTGCTGGCTGTTGAATAAACCTGATTTCCGTCACACCAACTCTTGTCTCTGGAGTATTGGCTTTCAGGTTGCCAGGTAACTAGCTTAGGCATTAGCAGGCAATATGAAGGAAAAGGGGATTGAAAATGGTGCCTGCCCTTTCACCATGATGAAGAAGCCACGTGCTCTCTGAGGACATTGGAAGGGCATTTTCAAATGGGTCCTACACCCTACCCAAGCCCTTGAGCCATTTACAAAACAAAGACCCTAGGCCCATATCACACTAGGCATCCAGAGTTGGGTGCCCAGGACTGAAGCCACAGGCACCCAGGGTCAACGTCACACAGGGCATTCCTTAGTCTGAATAAAACTAGAGCCAAAGAGAGCACCTGCTCTCTTCTTCCTCTTTTTCCCCCCACAGGTTCTCCTTTCTTCTACTCACCCCACTTCCTTTCCACCCCACATTCTTCTCTGTCCAGCGACCATGTACACACCTCTCACCTCTCTCAGGCCCACCATCTTCTGTCTATCCACCTTTCCTTCTAAAAGCCTGCTTAACACTCCTGTTCTCTGGCTTCTTTACTTTCCCTTGGGGAACAGAAATAGCCTTATGCCGATTCACACAGGTTTTTCCAATTTCCTTTTTTGGTTTACCTAAGCTTCTTGAGGTGCCTCAGTTTTCCCAGAGTTATTCATTAAAGGTGTACTATATTCAGTAAACCTTATCTGTACTCTCTTCTATAACTTCTGTGTTGGGTATAGATTCTTTTATATGCCAAATACAAGGACTGAGATTTTACTGCCAGATTCCCTGACCTGTGCTCCAGACCAGCCTGCCCATGTTCCCAGTGATTCCCCAATAACAGAATGGTAAGCAGATGGATTTGTGTCCAGTAGTAAAATCAAATTATATGCTTTAAAGGACATTACAAGCTATACAGTAGGTGGTACTTAAGGATAAGTAAGACAAAATCCTTGGTATCAAGGAAGTCACAGCCTATGAGAGAGACAAAATATAACAATGTTCATAATATTCCTTTACTTTTCTCTTAATATCTATGAGATCTGATATGACCTTTTCATTTCTGATATTAGTAATTTCTGTCTTCTCTCTTTTCTTCTTAGTTATCCTGGCTAGAACTTTATAAATTTTATTGATATTTTTCAAAGAAACAGTTTTTGATTTTGTTAATTTTCCTATGATTTTATTTCTGCTCTTTATTACTTCTCTTCTTTTGCTTAATGAAGATTTTATTTATTCTTTAAAAATTTTTTATTAACATATTTATTGTACATATTAATGGAGTGCAGTGTGATATTTCCATACACGTTCATAGTGTGTACTGATCTAACTCAATCTGCCTTTTCTATCTCCTCCCTTCCCCAGACCCTTCCCAATCTCTAGTAATCACTCTTCTGCATTCACGTTGACCTTTTTTTTTTTCAGCTTCCTCATATAGAACATGTGGTACTTGTAATTTGATCTTCTGTTTTATGTCTTCTTGGACTATTGACCCCTTTATCTTTAGTCAATGCCCCTCTTTATCCCTGATAACTTTCCTTGCTCTAGAAAAATATAACAATGTGATAAATTTCTTTATTGCCGGGTCCAGATCCACTCATGATGGGTAGACAGAGTCCCCACATGAGGAAGAGTATCTTTAATAAAGGCATTGGAAGGAAAATCCACTGAAAGGGGAGGAGTACTCCTAGCCTCGGAGGGAAAGTCTTCTGAAAAGGGAATAGTACCTCCAAAAAGAAGGTCTCTTCATGGAGAGGGACTTGGATCCTCATCTTTTTTCTTAAATTTTAATTGGTCACTATTGTAGATTTCTGGAAATATTAATGAAAAATAATCTTCTGGCTCTGTGGGCAATGCTAATCAGATTTCAAGTTGACAAGCCTCAGGCTTTCTTGAACAGGAAATCCCTGAATGACTTCCAAAAGCATAAACTCCTTAAACAAAAGCCTTTGTATGACAGCTCTACAGTAAGCAAAAGCACCCATTCTTCATAACAACAGACTCAATGTGGTGACACACAGGTGGCAGTTAACCGCCCTAAATTCCTGCATAAAGATTAAGAATAGTCAATTGTTACAGGAAATGCAGATGTTCAGGTCGTCTTGGTTTATTTCTTTAAAATAATCACAATTTGTCTTTGAGTTCCTCTTCCACTTTGATTGATTACCACCTGACACTCATGTGACAATTGATCAGGTGATTCCATCAATGCAACCAACTTCCTTGTCCTTTTTCTGACCTTTCATAAGATTTAATGAATTGTAATTCTGTATAAAAAGGCTGGATAATCTGGAAATAAACGGAACAAGATCACACTGCCTCCAAACTGCTGTGTCGGTTACCCATCGCCGACTCCTCATCCGCCTTCAGGAAACCCTGGATTCTATCTAGGCTGCAGCTGGTCTGCGGCACTTTATTATAGAAGTGTACATCAGGCATCCAGGAAATATTATTACCAGATTTTAGAGTGAAGCCCCAATTCTCAGATTTAGGCTCAGTCACTCCATCCCCAATATGCTGATTAAAGAGACATGATGAAAAGAAGAGAAAGGAGATTTAATCAATATGCACATTGGAAGGAGGAACAGGTGATCCCAAGTCTGTCTTCTGGGAACTGATATGAGCTTCAGGTTTAAATGTAGGAAAAATTGGTGGCAGGAGGAAGAGGTGTGCATAATTATGCAGTCTTTCAGTTCTGGTATTGTAGGGTGTTTTCAGGAAACTTTTGGTCATTGCTGGAAAGTATTTGTGGTCTCTTGCCATATCAATTGCAGCTTCTTGGATCCAAATTGGTTGTGGGTTTAGGACAAGGGGTGGAGACCTACAGATGCCCCTTGGGGGTTGACAGTGTTTTTAGTAAAGGTTTATAAAGTACTCCTTAAAGTTCCATTATCACTAGGGAAGGAGGGATGTACAGATCCAGATCCATGTTTTGCCATCTGCCAGGTACTAAGTTTAGGAAAAAGGGACAGGAACTGTTCCTTAAGGTCTGATGCAATTGGAGCCAGAATGCACAAACTTGGCAGCAATAAAAAAGATACTCTATACACTTGTGTCTGTATTTGCTTTGTATATCTATTCCATCAATCTTATTTTTGCTGACCTATTTCAGAATGAATGAGATATCATATTTCATCTTTTAATACTCCAACATGCATTTAATAACAAAAATAAAAAACCCTAAGCTCATTCTCTGATGTAACTACAACACTATTGTCATACCTAGCAATTAACAATAACTCTCTAATCTACTCTAACACTCAGTTGTGCTTTAAACTTCTTTTGCTTTCCAACTCCAGGTGCCATATTCACCTTTCTCTGTTCTCCTCTAATGTCTGAGAAGCTGACTTCTGCAGGGTGCCACAGGCAGGCTTCCAATCAAGGTCAGCCAATGTGAGGTGCCCACAGGGCCCAATGGCCAATGAGAAGCACCAGAAAGAGATCTGAGGGGTGGGAGTTGGCATGTTTTTTCTTTACTCCTCCCTGCCAAGTTACTGGTATGGTACTGGCTGCATCATCGGCCACTCTGTCTCCAATTAGGCAGCAGCCCCTTCAACAACTCCAGCTGCTCTGGGCTCTCATTCCCAGGCAATGGTCCCAGGCTTCCTCTTTTCGGACTAGTATGGGATGGCAATGGCCTCCCTCTTGTCTTTTATTTATTTATTTTTTCTTTATTAGTAAATGATGATGGAGTACAGAGTAATACAGCATTGGCTTTTTCCATTAAGCATCCTTTGCATCCCTTGTGGGAACACTTTAATCAACTTTATATCACAAAGTTTATAAAGGCTTATGACTAATATACAGTAAAACTGAAATGCTTATTTGGGTTATATTCCCCTATTTTTCCAATATACTCATGAAGTTGTGCTGTTTACATGGAGCTCCTCCTCCCCCATCCATTCTCCCACATTAATCCTCCACCTCATCCCATCTTCTCCAGTCTTCACTTCCTTCTGCTAGTTCCCTCCCTCCTTCTTTCTATATATTGTCCCTTCTAAGCTAAGTTTAATTGTGCATTTTTTAATATATCAGTTTGTGTGTAGAATTTTTTCTTCCTTTATGTGTATGATTCAGCTCCCACATGTGAGTGAGAACATATGGTATTTCTCTTTTTGAGCTTGTGTTTGTTCTCTTAAGATGTTCTCCAGTTCCATCCATTTTGCTGCAAAGGACATAATTTCATTTTTTTATTGCTGAGTAGTATTCCATTGTGTATATGTACCATAGTTTTTTTTTTATTGATTCTTCTGTTGATGAGCTCCATATCCTTGCTATTGTGAAAAGAGCTGCATTGCATATGGAGATGCAGGTGTCTCTGTGGTATGATGTCTCGCCTCCCTTTGGGTAAATTCCCAGTAGTGGTATGGCTGGGTCATAAGGCAGTTCTATTTTTAGTTTTCTGAAGTATCTCCAGATTGATTTTCAAAGTGGCTGAACCAATTTACACTCCTACCAATAGTGTAAGAGGTTTCCCTTTTCTCCACAACCTTGTTAGCATTTGTTATTATTTGTTTTCTTGATCTTGGCCATTCTTACTAGAGTTAGGTGGAATCTCAGAGTTGTTTTGATTTGCATTTCCCTAATGGCTAGGGATATTGTGCATTTTTTCATGTGCTTCATGGTCTTACAAACTTCTTCATTTGAGAACTGTCTGCTCAGTTCCTTTGCCCACTTGTGTGTTGGATTATTTGTTGTCTTGGGCATTACTTTCTTAAGTTCTTTGTAAATTCTAGAAATTAGTTCTGTCAGATGTATAATATGTGAAGATTTTCTCCCATTCAGTGGGGTCTTCCTTAACCCTGTTGATTGTTTCCTTTGCTGTACAGAAGCTTTTTAATTTCATGTAATCCCATATATCTATTCTTATTGCAATTTTCTGAACAATTGGAGTCTCATTAAGGAAATGCTTTCCTATGCCTATATGTTGGAGTGCGTTTCTTCTACTAATTGTAAGGTTTTTGGTTTTATGTTGAGGTCTTTTATCCATTTGAGTTAACTCTCATGCAGATTGAGAGGTGTGGGTTTATTTCCATTTTTCTGCAGGTGGAAATCCAAGTTTCCCAGCACCATTTGTTGAAGAGGCTGTCTTTTCTCCAATTTGTTTGCTTAGCTCCTTTGTCAAAGATCAGGTGGCTACAGATGTGTTGGTCTATCTCTGGGTCCTCAATTCTGCTCCACTGGTCTTCAGACCTACTTTTGTGCCAGTACCAATTTGGTTTTGCTACTAAAACCCTGGGCTGGGATTTAGCTCAGTTGGTAGAGTGCTGTGCTGCAGTCTCTGAGGTCCCAAGTTCAATTCCCAGCACCGCAAAAATGGGAGAAGGGCCTGGCAATCCTGAAACAGTCAGCCATTGAAAACCCTATGAGGATTGCTATGAGTCAGATCCCGACTCAACAGCACACAACAACAACAACTAAAACCCTATAGTAGAGTTTTTAGTCAGGGATTGTGATCCCACCTGCACTAGTTTTGCAATGTAAAAATGTTTTGGTTATACATGGTCTTTTGTATTTCCATACGATTTTTGGATTATTTTTTCTATTTCTATGAACTCTGTTACTGGAGTTTTAATGGGGATTGCATTAAATCTATAGATTGTTTTTGGTAGTATAGCCATTTTTACAACATTGATTCTCCCAATCCATGAGCAGGGGAAGTCGTTCCACCTTCTACTATCCTCTGTGATTTCTTGAAAGAGAGAAGTTTTCCTTCTTTTTATGCTCCAGGTGCCTCAGCATCCCATCTTGTTTCCTATAGCATTGTCCATGCCTCTCAACAGTATCTTCATTAAATGATTCATGATTAAATTCTTTCTAGTTTGCCACCTGCTTTCTGTGAGGCACCTGCTTGATATATGAATAATCTATATTCAAATAGCTACCATTTGCCTTACATGGCTTTTGTTGTTGTTTTGTTTTGTAGTCTTCTCTTTCTCCTCTTCCTCTTCCTCCCCTCTTCCTCTTCCTGCCTCCTCCTCCTCCTCTTTCCAAAATCCAAGCAAGAACATTGTGTGGGGTTTGTTTCTGCCTCTATAGTCTCTTAATTTAGACTCCCTTTCTCTCTTGCCATTGACTTTTTTTGAGACCACAGCATTTGTCTTCAGAAGTCTTATATGCTGAATGTGTCTAACTGTTTCCTCAGAAAGTCACTTAATTCGTTCTTCTCTGCTTTGTATTACCTATAACTTGGATCTAAATCAAGGCTTTGGACACATCTTTTATTTTAAACATTGTCAACCTGAATATAGGTAATGCCATATGATTTATAAAGCATTATCTCAAGAGTCACAGAAATCCAATTGTGAGTTCAATTACCAAATGAGAATCACCATATTTCTCTATTGTAAAGGGTATACCCTATACACTTGCTATTTGCAAGTGATCTGTACAGGTGATATTTTGATGCCGTATGAATATCTGGTTCTCTGTCAACTGTTCACCTAACAATTTTAGCATGCATTATTGATCCTTGCCTGTACTAAATGTTTCATTATGCTTTGTAAACTTTCTATTTCAATTATGAGTCCTGCATTTATTAGCTAGTGTTATTCTGTACACATTGGTGTTGAACCTGAGCTGATCTCCTTGGCAAGGGATGGATGCTTGGGGCCCACAGTGAAACCAAAATATGCTCAAGGAGCTGAAGACAGGTTTGCAGTTCTTTACTCTGGGGTGCTCCTCTCCATACTCTCTGTGGCACCACCAACCATAGCCTTACCCACTCTATATTCTCTCATCCTTACTGCTCATGCCCCTTCCTCTCTGTGTGTTCGGTCCTCTCCATGTGTCCCAGTCCTCTCCCTGTGTGCCCAGTGCTGATGGAGGGGTTTCTTAAGGCTTTTACACAACAGGGGCTAATTGCTAAGAACACTGTCCAATCACATCACCATTACATGGCATTACATCATAGTAATATTGTGCGCATGTGCCAGTCTGTGTCCCCTTATCTCAGATTATTTACATTCTGATTCCAGGAACCCTGACCGGGTCTAATAGTATATAAGAACTTTATTTTAAAAACAGAAGCTATTTATTTTTCCTGATTACAGTGGTCACAGAAAAAGCAGTATAAAACCTACTTTTCCCCCTTTAAATCATCACTCTGAAATTAGGTAATTATTGTAATATTACCACTGGTACAAAAGGGCTATACTGGGTTTCATTAATGAGTTCTGAGAATTCTGTACAATTAAGCTTGAATTGCTTATCAGGGAAGTGGAATGCTACACTTACTGATACACAATATAGTCATCTGTCTGCCTCTTCTACCTTTGATTATTACTGTACAGGTTTCCTGGACAGCCCTAAACATCCATACAATTCCAGCACTAATAAAAACAGACCTCAGGTAGCACAAACTGTAGGGAGAAAAACCATTATCAGTAGTTGGTAATTATACCACAATTAGATTGCACGTCCCTAGGAGCACTCAAAATGCATTCTTAAGGGCTATCATCTCTTTTGTGTGTTAGGTATTAGTTTCACAAATCTTTAGTCATAAGATTCTTGAAATTTAGCTCTATTGTTATGCTGCTTTCTTGGTATTTATACTGAAATAAGCACTTTTCTTCCCTAAGTGTTTCTGTCTGGGAGAAATAATGGATTTTTAAAAGCTAAGTAGAGAGACTTCTGGGTTCTGTTTGGGTTTTTATAAGCAATCATTTGGGGGCTAGCCATCTGTTATCCTTAAGCACTCCTTTGGATGTCTTGGTCCCTTTTTGTGTCATCAACAGGTATTTGTTACAGGTAGCAGCAACCATTCATCAAGCTTCCTTGATACTAGTCAGGATTCCTTGCCTCCTCTGTATGGCCCTGGACTTTTCTCTGAAGACCTTACTTCTTGGTAACTGTTCCCCAATTACAAGCACCAAAGCAGAGAGAGAGAGATCCAGGGAGAAAGAAATGATTAATACTGCCATTCATTGACTAAGTCTTTCTCCAGTAGCTGACAATAATTACCTGAAATTCCTACCATCCCCTGATCATCACTAACAAAGCCTCCCTCTACAGTTGATGAAACCTTTATAGTCATTGAGAAAATATATAATGATTCATACATGCCCAAAGCATCTAGGCTATAGGATCAGCAAACAAATATGATATAATTTGTCTGGTTATTGGCTTATTTGCTTTCAGATCCATTCTTTATCTTCTCCTTGTCTGCTCATTATTACAATGCCTGTCCCTTGTAAATTATAATTCTCAGTTTATTCATTTTCTATTGCTGCATAGAAAGTTACTATAAACTTAGTAACTTCAAATAATACTCACTTATTATCTCATAGTTTTTTAGATCATAAATCTTAGTTCTGCTCATTCTTTGCCCAGGATCATACAAGGCCCAAGTCAAGGTATCAACTATGTTCTTATTTGGAGGCTCTGGATGAGAATCCACTTCCTAACTCATTTAAATTGTTAGCAGAATTCAGTTTGTGGCAGCTAGAGGACACAGGTCTCTTTTTCTTGCTGGCTATCACTAGGAGACTAGGCCTAACTCAGTCATTGCCTGGAGGGTTTGCCTCAAGAAAACCATGACCTCAGTTTAAAGTTGAGGTGGACCATGGTGAAGGTAACCACTTCAGGCAATTAGATAATACATTTTATAGGTATGTAAAATCTACAGCCATACCTCCTTGGTGTCTGATCCCACTTGCTCTCCTAAGTTAAGCCGTGTCAGACCAGTTAGTCCTTGGATGAAAGACAACTTGGGAATACTGAGTGCTGTAGGCTAGGGAGAAAGACCTGACAGCTCACTCTCTCAAAATAATCAAAAACCCTATGAATAGCAGAAAAGCACTGACAATAGTGCCAGGCATAGCACAGTGTCAGGTAGTATCTTGTTCTGTTGTACATAGGGTCGCTAAGAGTCAGATCTAACTCAATGGCACCTAAGAACAGCAGCAGCAGCAGCTAGGTATAGAGTTAGTATGTGGGTTTTTCGTTTTGTTTTGTTTTGTTTTTTTCTGGGGATAACCCAGGGCCTCAAACACTAAGCACATGCTCTGCCACTGACCTACACCTCCAGCCTTGTGGCTGAACAATTCTTGTAGAAGGACCTAACCCAGGAATTGATGGTAAACTGGTTGGTTGATGGACCAAATGTGGCCTGTAACCTGTTTTGGTATAGCCCTGAAAGTTAAAGCTTTTTTAATATTTTTAATGGTTACATTTTCGTTTATGAGTACCTATGTGATATTTCAATTTTGGTGATTAGCCAGCATAGGCAAAATTATTTACTATCTAGCATTTTACAAACAACAACAAAAAATAGTGGAAAAGTTACCAATTAGCTGGCCGGGTCCTTTTGCTCCATCTGGATAGACATTGTGGATGGGTGAGGAAAAGCTCTTCCAGTGCTGGTCCTAACAGCTTTTGTGACCTCAGCTCCTTATAGCAGTGAGTGGTGGCAACAGACAGCCACATGCAGCAGCAGGTGGTGCTCTTTGATGTTACAGCTCTATGTAGGCCTCAGGTACTGGGACCCTTAACCCTAAGGTGACAAGTGTTACAGCTTTTGTGCAGGCCTAGGAAGTCAGGAGTCTCTAAGCCTTGACAGTGGCTAGTGTTACAACTTCCAGACTTGAATGTCAGGATTCCGTGGCCCTTGACAGCAGGTAGCATTACAGCTTCCAGTACTAGGTATTGGGATTCTCCAGTTCTTGACAGCAGCTAGTATTACAGCACCTGGGTTTAGGATGTTGGGATTCCCTAGCCCTTGATAGCAGTTAGTGTTATAGTTCCCAGTCCTAGGGTGTCTGATACCCTTGACCCTTAAGGCTTGGCAGCAATCTGGGACTCTTTCCATGACCAGAACCTGTGTTTTCTCTTCTCTGGATCTTTACAGGCTTCTATCCTTCTTCAGCCTCAGTGCTCCATCTTCTCTCATCTTCTCTTTCCTTCCTCTGTTCCTCTTGCTTCCTGTCCTGGCTGCTCTCCAGAACTTCTCAGCTGCCTCTCATTGCTATGGCTGCTGTGACAGCTGCTGCTGCCAGGGTAGCAGCTACTGTTGCTTTTTGCAGCTGCTGCCACTGAATCCACTACTGCTCTACTGCTGGCTCTATTGCTGCTGCTATCAAGGGTGCCAACCCCTTCCATAGCTTTGCAACCTAATGAGAGATACTGAAAGTTGCAAGAAAAGAGAAGCATTTTATTGGACCTAATGTTGCAAAATGGGGCAATGAGGAGGCACAGTAGGGTAGCTCCTGCTAGGCTCACAAATTGAGCCAAACACCCTGCTAATACAGTCAGAAATGGGGTGTTTGCACAAATCACAGCAGACCTTCATGCAAATGAATGATTGCATTTACACCAATCATAACATTGTCCCTTTCAGAACAGTCACCACTGTCCCCTCTGCTAGGCCAGAAGGGGAAGTGCTTTCCCTTTTGACATAGGGAGAAATGATGGTAGGTAGTCCAGCACAAGCTGTTTGAAACCATGATGGCTGGGGCCACACCTTTAGGAGCTGGAATTGTGCTTTAGCATCAAGCAGCTGCTATTGTTTTGCAGGTTCATCAGGGCATCTGTGGAGTGTTCACAACAGCAGGTACGGGCATAATGGTAGTCTGGCTGACTGATTCCCTGACAATCCTCCACTCAAGGCAGCCAGGACACCAGTGAGGGGTTCTAACAACTGTCAAGTAGGGAGTCAGATCATTCCATCTCCTAACATTTTTGCTTATTTACAGGAAAATAAATATGAAAAGGGTGCTTACAGTAAGAACTTATTATTAATACTCATTCTAATAGTGTTAACAGTGGCTTAACAATATTCAACACCTGCCCAGTGCCCCAGGGAGAGGTGAGTCTTAATTTGTCTCAGAATCCTGAATTCTCCACAGAGGACCTTTTCTCAGTTTCCTCCTGACAAATTAGAAGAGAGGGTATGGGTGGGACTCTGATGTTTAGGAAAAGGAGATGGAAGACACTCCTAGTGGAAAAGAAACAAAGCCCAGAAATATGGTAGCAGGGTAGGCATAACAAGTAAGACTGTCATTTAAAAATCCATGGAATTGAACAGAACTTTTTAAGTCTTTGCTAATTTATTATAATAAAAATGTTCCTGTTTTAATTTGCATTTCATTTGGTTACTAATAAAGTTGGATCTCTTTTCATATGTTAATTTGAAGAATTGCAAATGAATGCTACAAATAAAATGAACAGATTTCTGAACCAAGGAAGAAAAGAAATAGTTAATACTCATAAAGTTATCTACAAAATGGGAAATAAAGTCCCAAACAAAAAATAAGCAATTTTTTACTCTTTAAATTTGTTAATATTCAAAACAAAACAAATTTTGAAGCATGACTTCTAAATCCAAAACCTGATAGTTGAACATGTTGAAATACCTAGAATAATTTTCTAGTACTTACTACCCATTCATTTCTGTATTGATTTGGCTCACCTGAATAGTTTTATCCCCAAGGGGACTCCTGTTAGTGAAAAAGCAATGTTTTTACAAAGGGAAAATGAAGAGTACCAAGTTTTAGATTTCCAATTTGATGTTTTACTCTGCTTAAGGGTAAAAATTCCTTTAATTACTAAATTACTAAATTGTGATTTTTCCATGCTATTCTCCACTAAAAAAAAAAAAAAAAAAAAAAAAGCTCCTTTTGGTTTTGGTCTACATCAGCATATTTACAAAATGAGTTGTATGTTTTTGTGCCAGAAAGCAAGAAGATAAACTCTAAACAGGTCATGTCAAAAGAACACAGGAGCTAAGCCGAGCGCAGTGGCGCACGCCTGTAATCCCAGTGGCTCAGGAGGCGGAGGCAGGAGGATTGCAAGTTCAAGACCTGAGGCAGTCTACGTAACTTAGTGAAACCCTGTCTCAAAAAGTAAAAAAATGGGCTGGGGCGCAGCTCAATAGTCCAGCACTTGCAGAGCATGCAGGCGTGAGGCCCTGGGTTCAACCTCCAGTACCGCAAAAAAAAGAAAAAAAAAAAAGAACACAGGAGCTAAACAGAAAAGGCTCCTGCTGGCAAAGTTGAAACAATTTGAGCAAAAAGGAGTGACATCAGCACTTAAGATATAAATGCATAAAAACTCAGTAGTTCATAAAGATGTTCAGTGAATGATTCATTGGACACTATCTGAGTCTACGAGAGCACTACCCCTTACTCTCAAAATTGATAAAAGAATCAAGACTTTATCTTCTCTGAACAAGCTGTGTTTCCATTTATGCAAAGCATTGATGAGGTCAAGTTCTACATAGATTACCAGCTAACAGATACAGAAGAAATGATAGACTCAGAAAATCATCATTTTTCAATCTTGATGAGATAATGGACCTCGGAAATGATCAATGGTTGATAAATCATAATGGCTGACGTTATGACATGGTGCCACCTCCTGATACACCAATCAATCTTAACAGCACAGAATTAGGCCTTGTTAATTGTACTGCAAGATGGGATGCTATACAGAACTATAAACCTCCATTTATGAAGTATTTTTACCAATAGACCTGAACATGAACCTAAATCAAGCTATGACCTCTAACAATCAGTTTATAAGAAATATGGGGAGTAGAGGAACTCCTTAAACACCACCATGAGAAAGCAATCACTCAAATTCTGAACATGGAATACTCTGTGATATAAAGGACGGGTTGCAAGAAAAATTATATATATTTTAAGTGGGGGTAGGGGAGAGAGGCAGAAGGATACAGAATAAAAGATGTTAGCAGATATAACAACCAAATGCTGTGTGTGGGCCTTATTTGGATCCTAATTTGAAAAGAAAAAGCCGTAAAAATCATGTGAGGATATCATAAAATTTAACGTGGGCTGGATATTAGATGAAGTCAAGAATCCACAGTTAATTTTGTTAGATATGGTCATGGCATGGTGACCAGAGATGGAAATAGTCTTTACCAGCTAGAGATGCTCCAGCAAGTCTAAATTTCCTTCAAGGCCAATGAACCTCCTCAGAGCATGGAGAAATCACACAGGATTCAAAATGGGCTGGTTCAATCCCTGATGCAAAGAACTATAGAAGGAACAGGTAAAGGGTGGGAGGGTAAAGATGGAAATGCAAATTTGTGTTGGTGAATACATCATTTTTTGCCAACATATCAATTGCAGTGATCAGGGTAAGCATTTAGGGAGGATGCCTTAGAAATATATTTGTACTTTAGGGGAAAACTTATGTGTCTATAGAGTGAAGACTTTTAATGAAGTATTACAATATCTCTTGAAGTCATAAGACAGCCATGAAGTTTCCTATTATATTAAACTATCTGGTGATGCTGTGAGTTCAGATGAAAATGCTTTGAAGTTGTATGCCTCTGTATTGAAACCCTAGATCAGGTTTCTAACATTGATGCAAATGTTCTTTATTACCAGTAAATATCCATGAACCTGAGCCCCAGTACATAAGGCTACAAAGGGCCAAGTGTGATAGTAGGGGCAACTGCTTTTGGGGGTTTGGCTGTGCTAGTATTTGTATTGCTCTTAGTCTCTTTCTTTCCTAATTATAAAGTTTTATAATACCAACCCCACTTCTCCCATAAACCCTACTAAGTTGACTGTAGTGCCTACTGCAAGTGTTTTGGTTTTGTCTTTTTATTATTTTGGGAATATATATGATGTCATAGCAAAAATAACTGTATACTAAAGTCAAAATTTTGGCCATTTACTAAAAACCTGATGTTGAACAAACCACTAAACTTCTCTGGACATCCTGTCTTTTAAAATTTTGATAAATTAATATACCATTGATCCTAACCAGTTTCTAAGATTTTATATATAAAACATCTCCTACATTGTCTAGCACATCAGAAGGACTGGATAAATAGTAGCTATTATTATCCAAGGACAAGTTTCCCTTGTCTACTTGCTGCTGCTGAGCCAGGCAGCCCCATAGAAACCAGGCCAGCCAGTCTGCAGGTATTTGGGCATGAACACTCAGTGATTTATCCTACCCATCTTCTCTTGCTCTGCCAAACCACACCTACGCAACAAGCCCTTGTCTGTAGGTTAAGGCCCAAATGGAACCACACCCTGAACCATCAGCCTGATTGTTACAGACAAACAGAGCTAAGTTCAGAAAACTGTAAGCTCCTGCTTCTCTCAGTGGTAACAAGGATTAATGTCTGATACTCTGGGAAGTGGTCTTGGGAGCCCCAGTAGTTTTCCAGGTATCCCATTGCCAGTTTGTGATAAAACAAGCCTATCATAGCTTCTCAGAGGAACACCTAACTTCAGAGCCCAGAGCCAGGGCCTCCTCATTGCTTCTGGCTGCAAAAGTTTAGTCAAAGGAGGCTGGGGATGTAGCTCAGTGGTAAAGTGCTTGCTGAGCAAGTACAAGGGCCTAGGTTTGATTCTCAACACTGCACAGAAAAAAAGAAAACAACAGAAAGAAAAAAAGAAAGAGAAGAAAAAATATGACCTGATCAAAGGAAACTCTAGAAAGAATGCTACCCACAGCAGATTCTTTGGCTAGCAAAGATAGACATATAAGGAACCTGATCAGAAACTCTAACCACTCCTTAGCTCCCATCCAACATGGTTGTCCCTTGTACATCTAGTATGAGTTGAGAAAAGTTTTAAAACACTGCACTGAATGGAAAGCAGAGCTCTGGATCTCCCCTCATGGGAGATATCCTAAGGTTTGTCAACCTAAAAGCAATCAGAGAGAGATTCTCCAAAGGTTGATGATATTTATTTGGGATTGACCGAGCATTGTAATGGAAAGGCATGTGCTATAGTGAACTACCAGTGTATTCAAGGAGGTTGAGGCAAGGGGAAGACTTTAAAGGGAAAAGGGAGAAATTTACATAAGCTACATGGATACAGAGTCTGCAGCCATACCACCCTGGGCAGATCTCAGAAGCTAAAGCGGAGTGGGGCCTGGTTAATCCTTGGATGGGAGACTGCCTGGGAAGGCTGGGTGCTATAGGCTTGAGAGAAGGACCTGGCAGCCCAAAACAATCAGCCACTGAAAACCCTGTGAGTAGCAGAGAAGCACGGTCAGACATAGTGCTGGGTATGGCAGTGTCGGGTAGTGTTTCATTCTGCTGTACATAGGGTCACTATGAGTTGGATCCTCAATGGAACTTAGCAACATCAACAACTTGGATACAAAATTTATTGGCCATGGAGGCTGGAGGCTGGAGGCAGGAGTGGACCTCAATTCATTTGTGGAGGTGTCACTGTTGATCAAGTGTTGTGTGGGAATCATCTTTTCTGAATTGTTGCAACCTTAAAGAATGTTAAAGATAAACTTTTTGTTACATAAATCTGGGCATACGTGTGAGACATGCAAAGCATAGGGTGTGTAAAGAAAAAGGTGAAATTGTTGCTAAGTCTTTTAAAAGTCTCAGAGAAAGTACTTACATCAGACAGGTAGGCACAGACCCTCCCCCTTCATAACTTCCCAGCTCCAGTTTTGTCTAGGTCCTGACTAAAAATGACTTCCTCTTGGTATCATCTACTTTCACAGGCACAAGAAGAAACTCCAGGGAAAGAGGCTCTGGGGCACCTAGACTCCTCAGATTCATACCTGGTCTTTCCTCCCCAGTTGCCTAGCAACCACACACCGTCCCTCTCAGCCTCCTGTGGCCCAGGGTATCCCCCAGACTGCACCCACTACGAGATCCCACTGAAGCTCCTGTTCAGGGTGATGGTGTAATGCAGGAAGAAGAAAAGGAGAAACAGAGAAGTTGGTGAACCAAGTAGGAGAAAGAAAGTAAAGGTAGGAATGAGGCTCAAGTAGAAAGAAACTGCCAAGTGTTCCATGCTGACATCACCATTACACATTTCCTGATTTAAAATATTCCTAGAAGTTCTTAAGAAAAAATTACAGTATTATATCCTGACAGGATTCAGTCTTATCATGGAAGTTTGTCCCTCTGGGACATTTGTTTCCCATGAAAATGTAGAACTATGATAGAGATTATTTACCAACTAAGCAATCTTTTGGGGTTATTTAGGTTTTAATTAACCTACCTCACTCTGTTCATATTTTTCTAAGTGTAATTGATCATCAAGATGAAGCGATATTCAGTGCTATCTGTGTTGTCCATGCAGAAGTGCCTGTTGCCTGCACAGACCTTTCTTCTCAGACAGTGCAGCATTCCTGTGGAATGCACTCACAGAGCAGACAGATCTCCAGTTGTTTCCTGCAAAGGGCTTCCAGGCTTGGATCCTTAGAGAGGCTGTCTTGCTCACAAGTAGTATGAAAACAAGCTTTTACATGCTCTAGAAAGGAAGACACTGAAGATACAACCTTTTCCAAAAAAAGAGGGAGAAAAACAAGATGTCCAGTTGATTGCAAAATGAGTTTCAGGTAGAAAAAAAGAAAGTGAAGCATGTAATTAATTAAAGGTGAAAGGCTATCATGAGGTAGAGAAGGTAATAATGAATTATGATCACCACATGTGTGCTGTGGGAGGAGAATGGAGGAGATGTTAGAGTTGGATCATTATAAAACTCACTGGTTCTCAGAACTATTCTTGAGAAGAGTAAGGAACAAAATAGAACATCAAAACTGACACAACAGCTTAGAAAAAGAAATAAACATGGACAAATAGAAGTTACAAGTGACACTTTCTATTCTGAAGGGCTATAGCCATCTGGGTGTTTCGAAGATACCTTCATAAAAACTAAACCTTACAAGAATTTCCACCAACCTACTAAGCTCTTCTAAGTAAACAGACAGGATTGAGGGAAAGATTATTACTTCAAGCCCAACCCTGTGGGGCACACTTGTAATCCTAGCAACTAGGGAAGCAGAGGCAGGAGGATCGCAGCTTTGAGGTCAGAGGCAGCTTGCACAATTTAATGAGACTCTGGCTCAAAAGGGGCTGGGATTTAGCTCAGTTGGTAGAGTGCTGCACTGCAGTCTCTGAGGTCCTGAGTTCAATTCCCAGCACTGCAAAAATGGGAGAAGGACCTGGCAATCCACTCCCAAGGCAATCCTGAAACAACCTGTCATTGAAAACCTTATGAGGGTTGCTATGAGTCAGATACCGACTCCACGGCACCTAACAACAATAACAACAACTGGCTTAAAATTAAAAATTAAAAAATGGCTGGAGGTGCAGCTCAGTATAGAGGACTTGCCTAGCATGTATGAGGCCTGGTACAGAAAGAAGAAAAAAAGAAAAAAAAAGAAAGAAAGAAAAAAACTATTATTACTTAAAGATTTGGGTAAATTCCACAGATATTCATATTTCTAAAATTAAAGCCATCCCAGTTTAAACATTTTATGAAAAGTCTAATTAGGGTTATTTTTAATTTTAATCCAAGAAAAATTTCAAGTTAATTTTGTCTATCTAATATTATCCAAAATAAAGAATATGTATGAATAATGTCTTTTAGGAAACCTGCAAGGCTTAAGTTTTTACCTCTATTAGAAAGATTACCCTGAAGGGAAAGAAAGGGCTTTTATTCCTTTCTGCATGAATGATGTGTTCTGAAAATAGACATTAGCAATTTATCCAAGCAAATTTTAAAATGCTCTTTTGTGAGATCTTAGAGTATGTAGAATAAGTACTATGAATGCATTGGAAGTATATGTTAATTATCTATGATTGTATTACAAATTTATTCCATAATTTAAGAGTTTACAACCTTTATTTTATCACACAGTCTCTAGGGTCAGAAATGGCTTAGATGGATGGTTCTAACTCATGAGATTATCATCAAGCTGGCAAACAGGGCTGAAGTCTACTGACAGGGGCTAGAGAATCTACCCCAAAACTTATTCACATCATTGTTAACAGGCCTCAGTCCCTGATCACTGGATTAGCATCCCTTAGAGTAAGTAAGGAGAGATGAAAGCTATGATGTATTTTGTGCTCTCATCTTGGAAATGACATACCATAACTTCTGCCATGTTCTATTTGTCACCCATATGAATTCTGGTATAATGTGGGAGAGACAATGCAAGGGTATGCATACCAGGAGGAGACCATCTTGCAAGCTGACAACCAGAGTCTGCCATCAGGAACCCCATATACACAAAACCATTTTATCCTAATACTTCTAAAATTCTCTTGCCATTACATCAGCTCCAAGGCCAAACTCTGGTCATTAAATCACATGAGATCCCTCAAGTATGATTCTTTTTTTTTTTTTTTTTGTAGTACTGGGGGTTGAACCCAGGGCCTCGTGCTTGCATGTTCTGCAAGTGCTAGACCACTGAGCTGTACCCCAGCCCATTTTTTTGTTTACTTTTTTGAGACAGGGTCTCCCTAAATTATGCAGACTGCGTCTGGTCTCGAACTTGCTATTCTCCTGCCTTTGCCTCCCTAGCGGCTGGGATTACAGGCGTGTACCACTGGCCCCCAGCTCAAGTATGATTCTTAAGTACAGTTCCTATCCATCTAAAAACCTGTGACCTAAGGAGACAACATATACTCACCCAGCATACAATGTTGTTGTCAGGTGCCATCCAGTTGGGTCAGACTTATAGCAACCCTCATATGGTTTTCAATGGCTTAATGTTGCAGGATTGCTTGGGAGGAGATTGCCATGTCCTTCTCCTACCAGCATACAATGGAGCAACATAAACAGGCTAAACACCACATGAATTATTATTTGAAAGGGAATAACTGGAGGCACTCAGGAGAGCCCATAGCAGATCTGAAATCCAGCCAGGTACATGTTAAATTGCCTTAGGGTTCAGTCCTATCCAGAATTATTCTCGATGGCTCTTGACTATACTCTTTCTGAGTTATCCTTTCTTATTCATGAAAGAAACAGAGTTAATTTTTTTTTCTCAACTTGCAGGAAAATGGAGATAGAATGGGCATTAGGTCTTCTTTTTATTCTATTCTGTTTCTGTCCCTTTTTGTTGTTGTTGGAAATGTTTCTGCTGATATAATTATTTTAAAACTTTTGTGAGTCTCCAGTGAATTTTATCAGGTCTGTTCCATTAGTCAAAAGTCACACTCATAAATCTTTGAGACAATCTCTTGTGGTTCTGATGGAGGGCAATGCTCTTAAATTTCTTAGGAGCCTGTTTCTTTATGAGGATCTGTGAGTCAGGGCCTTATAAACTTTACAGAAATGCTGTGGCTTGGATGGTAAGTCTCCTGCCAAGGTTCCCAGGATGGCACTACTGGGATGTGGTAGAACCTTTAGGACGTGGGGTCTGGTGGGAGGTCTTTAGGCCACTGGGGCATACCCTCCAAGAGTAAGAGACTAGTCTTTCTCTCTCTCATTCTGCTCCTGGTTGGATGTATAATCATTTGCTGGCTCCTGACACATTTCCCAACATTGCCATTCACCATGCCCTATGAGGTGAGGTGGTCAAGGGGTCCTTGATGAGTCTGCTAAACACTATTTGGACTTTGAACCTTCAAAATTGTGACTAAATATAGCTTTCCTTTTTATAATTTAGCTGCCTTGGATATTTCATTGTAGTAATACAAAGCTGACTAAGACGAAGATCTTTTGTGTGACTAATTTGGTACTCTAAGCACCACTTTTGACCTTTCTGAGGTCATAAGAAAGGATCTCCTAGTCACCCCCTTGGCTTCATCTGTAGGCTGTTTCTGACAGTTTCTTGGAATTGGACTTTGCTATTAAAGCCATTTCTTAATTTTAGCATTGTTTGCTACCTGTAGGTGGGAATCTTTATATCTAGAAAATCCTAGCTCTTTCTATTAATAGTTCTTCCTTAAGCTTATCCCTCTCCTCTTGCATTTTATTATAAAGGGCTAAAAGAAACTACGTGGCACCTTCAACACTCTGGCTGGAAATTTCCTTAACTAGATTACTCAATTCATCATGTACATTTTCTTCCTTCCACATTGCTACACACAACAATATTTATAACCTCTATGCCACTACATAGTAAGAATTCCCTGTCCTGTCTTTAACTAGGTTTTTTTGTTTTTGTTTTTTTTTTTTTTCTTTTTCTTTTTTTTCACTTTCTTTTAAACTTCAACTAGCAGGCTGGCCAAAGTCCAAAATTGTACTAACAGTCTTTCTAAGGCTTTTGAGGCTTTCACAGCTGTGCTCCTTAAATCCTTTCCAGCTGCCTCTCTTCCTAGCTCCAAAATCATACCTACATCTTAAGTATTTATTATGGTAGCACCTCCTTACAGGTACTAAAATCTATTGCAATATAATAAATTATCCTGAAAATTGGTAGCCTAAAACAACAAGTATTTATTATCTCCTATGATTTCTGAGGAACCAGAACCTAGGAACATCTAGTTGAGTTGCTTGGGCTCGGGGTCTCTCATGAGTTTCAGTCAAGCTGTGGGCCAGGACTGCAGTCTTCTGAAGTCTCGGGTGGAGCTAAAGATTCCACTTCCCGTCTCATTCACATGGGTGTTGTCACATGGGCTTCCCCATAGGACTGTTCATCACATGACAACTGGTTGCCTCAGAATGAGAGAGGTACAGAGGGGGAGAGAGAGAGAGAGAAAGAGAGAGAGGGAATAACATTTTCTTCATAATCTGATCTCAGAAGTTATCTCTACAGTATTATATTAAGTCATACAGACTAACACTGGAATAATGTAGGAGGGTATGAATACTGAAGATGGCATTATTGAGGGTAATTCTGGAGACTATCAGAGGGTGTAATAAGAAAAAAATATTCCTTTCTCCCCTCCCAGAACCAATTGAAAAGTAGATGAAATGCAAGAATTAATCAGAGAAATCAACATATTAAACTTATTACTGATAAAAGGTAAGTTGGAGGAGGCCTAGATATGTGGCCAAAATGAACTTTAATTTTTGACTTCAGAATTAGACCTACCCAGCCAATTACAGGGTCTGGGATTTGGCTCAGTGGGTAGAGCACTGCGCTGCAGTCTCTGAGGTCCCGAGTTCAATTCCCAGCACCACAAAAATGGGAGAAGGACCTGGCAATCCACTCCCAAGGCAATCCCGAAGTAGTCAGCCATTGAAAACCCTATGAGGGTCGCTATGAGTCAGATACCGACTCGACGGCACCTAACAACAACAACAACAAGCCAAATACAGAGAGAGTAGGACAACTTTTTGCATTCCCAGACCAGTTTATCACATAGACAGCAAAACCAAAACCACCTTTTCTGTAGTTAGGAGAAATGTATGAGACTGGGGACAGGCACACCTCATCAGAGTGAGGTATGAGAAAGGACAGCAGTGTGCTTCTAACTATACTTCTCTCACACAGACAGGAAAACAGGAAATGGATGTGTCTGCCATGATTTCTTCCGGGTGTTAAGTTCAAAGACACTTAGGGAACAGTTATAGATGTTCCTATGCAACAAAACATCTGGTCAAATTTGTCCTGTCCTTCCAACAGGTCAGAGAAGGTCTAGTACTGTTCTCAAACCTTAGCATGCCCCACCCCTGCAGGTCTTGCATTCCTTTACAAGTTCCCCAAAAATACCAATACAGCTGGTCTGAGAACCACATTTTGAGAACCACCAGTCTCAACATTAGCCAAGTATCTCCTATGCATTAATGCTTTGTATGGATCTCGTTTTCATTTGCAATCTCATTAGTCTTCATACCAATAAAAGATAGTTTCATTAACTCTGTTTCTTCATTAGACAAACAGGGAGACTGAGGCTTAGAAGTAAAATGATTGGGCCAAATTTCCATCCTGCTGGTCACACAAAGCCAATTTTCAAACCAACCCCCTCCCAAAAATCAATCTGCCATTGAAAACCCTATGAACAGCAGAGAACAGCACTGACAATAGTGTTTCCCCTGTTGTACAGAGGGTCGCTATGAGTCGGATATCGACTCGATGGCACCTAACAACAACAACAACAAGCAATTCTAAAAGTTCCTTTAAAGAAATTAGAAAATGTCCAGCACACTAAATATCTGCCTGTTTTCCTTCCAGGCCCCTTCTCACCACCTAGGCAGTGGACCTCTGTGAACTAGATCAACAAGCTCCCTTCTCCTCTGTCTCCATTTGATTTATTCCCCCCACAGTGAGCAAAGGGTGCAGGGAGAGGCCCCCCCCAACACACTTCTTGGAGGGTCACCTTGGCCCAACTTTGTTCTTCCACAAAGGTCCTCCTAGGTCGTCCCAGGGCAGTTATTTTTTTTTTTTTTTCTGCCTTTATTGGTAAATGATGGTGGGGTACAGAGTAATACAGCATTGGCTTTTTCCATTATGCAACTCTTACATCACTTTTGGTTACACTTTTATCAATTTACCAGGTTTACGGAGCCTTATGACTAATATGTAGTAAAACTCAAATGCATATTTGGGTTATATTCCCTTGTTTTTCCAGTGTACTAGTGAAATTGCCTTGTTTACATTGAGATTATCCTCTCCCCCTTTATTCCTCTACATTGAGCCTCCTTCCCATCCCACCTTCCCCAATTTTCATTTCCCTCTGCTAGTTTCCTCCCTCCTTCCTACTCTTTATATTGTCCCTTCTTTGCTAAGTTTAATTGTGCATATTTTATACATCAACTTATGTATAGGAATTTTTCTTCCTTTAATTAAAGTAAGATTCAGCTCCCACATATGAGTGAGAACATATTGCTCTTGATGATCTTTTCCTCCAGGTTTCAGGACTCCTTCCTCCTCTGTCCTTTCAGGGGGCAGTCGTAGCCCTCTCCTACTCATACCTTTGTAAACAATCCCCTCATTACTACACCTCCTTGAATTACCCTCCCTCCTGTGTGCTATTTCCTGCTGAGACCCTGAGCAAACACCTGTGGAGGTATAGTGTACAGTCTGCTTTCTCAGAGCCAGCCCAAGTGACTTAGCCTAAAGTTCCTGTCTTCCTCCTGGAAATCAGCAACTTCCTGAAATTCCTGTTGCTGTCTAGGTGGTCAGGCCTACACCCATACTCTTGGTTTAAAGGTGCAAAATGCCCTTTCTGGACCCCACAGGTTTATTTGTAGCTAGACTAAATGGCAAGAGAACTTGGAAGGTGCTGCTGGCAAAATTCACACCATCTAAATTATGGCGAGGGGCCTGTAGCTGTAGCCCTGTGGCATCCGATCTCAGATCTCAGAAGCTAAGCAGGGTCAGGCCTGGTTAGTACCTGGATGGGAGACGGCCTGGGAACACCAGAAGCTGTAGGCTTGGGAGAAGGACCTGGCAACCCCCTCCCAAAAATCAATCTGCCATTGAAAACCCTATGAACAGCAGAGAAGCACTGACAATAGTGTTTCCCTTGTTGTACAGAGGGTCGCTATGAGTTGGATACCGACTCGACGGCACCTAACAACAACAACAACAAATTATGGCGAAATTTTAGAACTCCACAATTTTCTCCCTTAGATTAGGCATTTATTCTAACAGGTGGTAAATTATCCCTGGAAGAAAGACAGAGATAAAGTTGTCAAAGACACTTGCATTAAGTGAGTGTTAGATGTTTTCTATTTTGGCAGCAAGCTGCAAGCCTAGTTTGATAAAGGGGAAGATAAAATCCATCTGGAGTCTAGAATAATGGTTCGCAAGGTGTGCGGGGAGGGTGGTTCTCACTGTCTTCTGGAAGGCATCTGGGAAACTGTGGGGAGTCCTGATTGTGGGCCTAGGGCCAGGGTGCTTGTCTGCCTGTGATGAAAGGCATGGTCCCACTCAGCAGAGAATAACCCTGTAGGAACTGTAATGCTCCAAGAATATTCATGTGGCTGATAAACCTGTTTCTCATTATCTAGGCAAATGAGTTGTATTTTCTTTTTGGTGGGGGTGGGAAAAAGCATTTGTATATGGCTTTATGTTCACTGAAATTTCCAGGAATACAACTGCCATATAAATTGAGGAACTACCCAACATTGCTTTAATTTGAACTATTTAGACGTGATTTGAGAAAATCATGTCAACATTTGTAGCTGTAGCAGTTCAGGTGATTCTACAAAGACATTCAAGGGCTCATGATTTAATTTTGTCTTAGTCCTGTGGAGTTGTATTCTATTGCACATACTAAAATTTATAAATAAACTCCCTATGCCCAGTATTTTAAAATAAACAACATATTAATGAAAATACAAAAAGTAGATACAAAAAAGTAGTTTTAATTTATTTCATTTTAGGATAGTCAGAGATGTCTGGATGGGAAATGATTTATGGTAGAACTGGGCATTGAATTTGATAGATTGAAGACCCATAGTCCTAGAACAAGGTGTCCTGCTGGCTGGGGCTAGACCACCTTGAAGGAGAATCCCTCTTGGGGAGCAATTGCCATGAAGGAAGTTATGTGAAGAGAAGTAGAAGGAAGACTAGTGTGTATCAAGGACCTCTTAGTGTGTATAAGACCCCTGATATATAACATACCCTGTTCCTTATTAATACTATATATATTTTTAAATTACCAGCTTCTTTCAATACCTTATAGCATTAACTTCCCATTTTTATCTGGTATACAGTTGATCTTATGAATGTCAACAGAAGCATTCAACAAAAACCTCTTTTAATAAATTAAAGATAGGGCACTGTGGCACATGCTTGTAATCCCAGTGACATGGGAGGCTGAGGCAAGAGGATCATGAGTTCGAGGCCAAAGGCAGCCTATGCAACTTAGGGGGATCCTGTCTTCAAAATAATAAATAAAAAAAGGGTAGGGGGCGCAGCTCAGTGATAGAGGACTTGCTTAGCATGCATGAGGGCCCTGGGTTCAATATGCCAGCACAACAAAATATAAATAAATAAATAAATAATATTAGCACTTATGTCTTTAAACAAAATGAGCAACGATATTTGTAACTTTAATTTTATAGTACATTTTTACTGTACAAAGTATAAGATTTCATTATCACACAAACACACACACACACACACACACACACACTCATAATGTGCTTTGACCATGTTCACCTTCTCCATTTACAAACAGATCTTATGATTTTTAAATCACATTTGTTCATTTTAGGGTATGTAATTTCCAATATAACTTTTTAGATGGATAAGCAGGTAGATAGATAGACAGACAGACAGATAGAATGATAGCTAGATACATACATACATAGTGTGAGCAGCTTGATGAAAGGTTTTCTGGCCAAACTGAACACGTCAAGGGCCAAATAAATCAGGAGCTGACTCATTTTCTTACATCCATTTTATTTCTTTACAAGTTAGGAAATGTCTTGGGCACTTTTAATGTCCTTTATAAGTGACAGAGATTAATAAATCATCTGGAAACAGAGCTTTTTATCAAAAGGGCAAACTTAATGCTGTTCCCTGAGCCCTGCTCCCTTTATCTGATTCATTCTTATTTGTGCTTTAGTTCTCGAGACTTTCCCTGGTGCCCCTCATCTGGTTTCTCTAGCATCCAATGCATGGTCATAAGAGCTACGGCCAAGGTAATTGCTTAACTACTTCTTTCTCCCACTATACTCTCAAAGTGTATTCATTCTTTCTCTCATGCCTGTTCTTTAATGGCTTGTTGATACTTAGTCACTCATTCAACAAGTTCCAGGTTACCATATTGCAAATGGCAATTGTGCTCACTGCTCCACTGCACAGAATCATCTTAGTTTATTTTCTATTGCCACCTTCAATAGCATAGACTGGGTAAGGTATAAAGAAAAGAGGTTTATTTTGGTTTACGATTCCTGTCCAAAGTTGAGGGGCCACATCTGGTGATGACCTTGCTTGCTGGCCAAGTCCCAAGGCAGCACAGAATATTGCATGAGATACAGAAAATGTGTAAGACCTAGACCTGCTTTTATAATAGACCTACTATGGAGATAACCCTTTAACTCTACGATCCAGTAATTCATTAATTGCATGAATGGTTTAATGGTTTAACTCAATAATTGGATGAATGGATCAATCTATTCATGAGGCACAGACCTAATCACCTCTTAAAAGTCTCACTTGTTCCTACCAATTAATATGTCATGTTGTTGTTATTGTTTGGTGCCATCGAGTCGGTATCCGACTCATAGTGACACTCATAGGGTTTTCTATGGCTGACTGTTTCGGGGTTGCCCTGGGAATGGATTGCCAGGCCCTTCTCCCATTTTTGTGGTGCTGGGAATTGAACTCCGGACCTCAGAGACTGCAGCACAGCGCTCTACCAACTGAGCCAAATATGTAATGAGGGGGATTAAATTTCAACATGAGTTTCGGAGAGGACAAACCATATTTAAACCATAGCACGTCTGCCATAAAATATTTGCACATAGCAGGACATAGATAGATAGAATCTACAGTACCAAGAGCCTCCTGTATACATCCCAAACTCTGTAAGGCAAACCTTTAGGTTATTCTAGTGAATAAGAGAGCTGTTTCAATGGGACCACCAAGTTAAGATCTGACAAGAAATAGAATTTTCTGGGTCCCAGAGCTCACTCATCTATACGTAGGTCTGTTCACAGTGATGCCCCCTTCTTAACCCTGAAGAGACACTTCCGCATTCTAACAACTTTGGCTAAATCTGAAGACATTCCAACTCCTTTGCCTATTTTCCAAAACATTGTTATTTAGATCACATTTTATAGTTATCACCTGTTGCCTGATAGAAAAAAATTTCTAACAAGACATGGATTTGAAATGTAGGCTTTTTTAGCTATGTTGCATGTGTGCTCTATTAGTCAGCTGTTGCCACTATAGCAGAAAAACCAACCAAAACAAACTGATGAGGGAAGAGATGTGTTGGAAGCTCACAGTTGGAGAATCAGTCCATCATGGTGGCAAGGCAGGCATGGCAATGACAGAGGCAGACCCTGTGGCAGATGGCCTCAAGGCATTGCAGAGCAGGAGGCAGAGAGATTCCCAGAACCAAGGATCCCAGTAAAAAAAACTTCCAAAAGCCTGCTCCCAGTGGCCATCTCTGCAAAGCTGAGTCCCATCTCTACAAACAGCACCACCAGCACATGACCTTTGACAGGACATTTTATATTCAAGCCATGACATGTGCTCTCTCACCCTTCCTTCCTTCCTTCCTTCCTTCCTTCCTTCCTTCCCTCCTTCCTTCCCTCCTTCCTTCCTTCCCTCCTTCCTCCCTCCCTTTCTTTCTTTCTTTCTTTCTTTCTTTCTCTCTCTCTCTCTCTTTCTTTCTTTCTTTCTTTCTTTCTTTCTTTCTTTCTTCTTTCTTTCTCTTTCCCCTTCCTTCCTTCCTTCCTTTTCTTCTTTCTTCTTTTTCCTTCTTTTTAAAGTGAAATCTTTTTAAAATTATTGATCAGATAACTTTTTAACTCTGTCTGTATGTCTACCCCTACATGTTTGTAAGCTTGTGCTATGGGGGCTTGTGCGTTGCTGTGATGCTAAAAGCTATGCCACCAGTATCTCAAATATCAACAGGGCCACCCATGGTGGACAGGTTGCAGCTGAGCCTCCAGACTAAGACAGACTAAGGAGAAGGATGCAGCAGCCCACTCCTGAAACAATTAGCCATTGAAAACCTCATGAACAGTAGAGAAGCACTGTCAAATGTAGTACCAGAAAATGACCTTAGAAGGTATTCAAAAGATGACTAGGGAAGAGTTGCCTCCTTAAAGTAGAGCCAACTTTAGTAGACAGGAGTGGAGTAAAATCCCTGGGACTTCCTTTTGCTGCTGTGGTATGACTCAAAATGAGAAGAAACACAGTGACTGCAACAGTGGGCTCAAACATAAAGGCAGTGTTTTGTTCTGTTATACATAGATTTGCTATAAGTTGGACCTGAGTCAATGGCACCTAACAAAAACATGTTTGTCTATGCAGCTACCTTTTTATTTTCCTATATGGGTTTTTCCTTTTTCTGTTTGAAAACCTGCAACAAAGGAAAGTTTACAATAGAGTGATATTTATTTATTTGTTTATTTATTTTTGCAGTACTGGGGGTTGAACCCAGGGCCTCGCACTTGCAAACTCTGCAAGTGCTGGACCACTGAGATGCAACCCCAGCCCATTTTTTTTTCTTTTTTTTTACTTTTTGAGACAGGGTCTCACTAAGTTAAGAAGACTGCCTCTGGTCTCGAACTTGCAATCCTCCTGCCTCTACCTCCCAAGCCGTTGGGATTACAGGAGTGCACCACCATGCCCAGCTTAGAGTAATATTTTGAAATAGTAACCAATGCTTCCTACTTCACCTTTGCCCAGACAGCCAAAGGCAGGCTAGATATTCTCATAGAATGATTTCTGCTTCAAAGCGTGGCTGGGAAAGAGCGTAGAAAGCCATCCAGGTGGAGGGTACACTTTAGGGAATCAGCAATAGAGAGCCAGTCAAGAGAATGGAGTCAGAGGGGATTTCTAGGACAGCTCATACCCCAAACCACTTTCTTTTGCACAACTGATGGAGGCCTGAATGGAGACTTAAAAAACAGAAAAGATGTGGATTTCTATCATAATTCAAAGCAATTTCCTGCACACCTGAGTTTTGGTCTAGGACCAAAACCACTAAACATAAAAACTCAACAATTATATTTTATTGTCTAATATTATAGAGTTTCTTAAGTAGAGACTTTGTGGTTTTCTTTCCTTAATCATCAAAATTTTATCATTGACTATTCTTTTGGGTATAGTCAACCTACTGTCCTTTATGTCTTGACAAAACATTTTGATGATCCAAATTGTATATATAACAAACACCTGTGAAGTCATCTTTCTGCTTGATAAATACATTTTAGATTCATTGAAACTCATTGTTTATTTCTCCAATCTCATGCCCTTCTTCGGAAGTAAGCATAACATTAATGCTTTATACTGTCTATAAAGGTACACCCCTAAAAACAACAAATAGTATTACTTTGCTTATTTTAAGGTTTACATAAATACCATATTGTATATCTTTCTACAATTAGTTTTTTGTTCAACATTATGTTGAGACATATCCATATTGAAACATAAAACTCCAACTCACTATTAGACTATATCACAACTTACCTAGCATTTTTCTAATTGATTGCAATATTACTTACAATATTTTGCTTTTATAAAGAAAAATTAAATGGGTTCTTCTATAAATATCAATTTGTGCACATGCAAGATACATGCTACAAATATCACTAGACTGTAGGATATGCACATCTCTGACTTTTATAAATATTGTCAAGTTCCTTTCTAAAGTGGTTGTGCCAATTTCAATCCCATTAACAGTTTGAGAGTTCTCATTGTTCCACATCTTTATACACTCTTGATATTACCAGGTTTTATACTTTTTGTCAATCTGGTGGATTAGAAATAGTATTATTATTTTTAAATTAATCTACCTGATTACCAGGGACACCAAGGATCTTTTCACATGTTTGTTGGCGAATATACCTTCTTTCATAAAAGTTTACTTGGATTGTTTGTCCATTTTTCTTGTGACCTTATTACTTCTGATTTTGTAAAGTCTTCTTTTTTTTATCAACTCTAGGTTGCAAATATATTTTCTCCGTCTATGTTTTCTCTTTAATTTTTGTTATCTTAATGTATGGAAGTTTTAATTTTTGTATAGGCAACATTAAGTTTTCCATTGGTGTTTTTGTATTATTTCTATGACGTAAGAGGTGAAGAGTAATTTCCACCCAAGAATTTGTCTAAAAGTTTACTTTTCACATTTCCTTCTTTAACCATTCTGGCATTGATTTGTATATTGGTGTGAGGCAGGGACCTAATTTATTTTATTTTATTGTTTATGTATGGGTAAGTATTTGCCCAGTGAGATTTACCCAGTAGTCCTTTCCTCCACTAATTTGCAAAACTACAACTGTCCTGACAAATGTGTGACAATACATGGAGTCTGGTTCCAGATTCTGTTCTGTTCTACTAGTCCATTGTCTGTTCTCTTATTTTAAAGTGATGGTAAGTAAAGCAGTCTGGAGAGGGGGTTTCCCCCAGCACCTTCTTGATGTTCTCCAGCATTTCATACATGCAGTGCTTTGTCCTTCCATAGATTATGTTGATTATCAAAGTTCCACAGAAAACAAAGCAGAAAGACCCTCTTATGAGTCAAACGAACTTTTAAAATAAATTAGTTGTAAAACCTGACTATTTGCATCTATTTCACTCACTATTATTCAAGTCATTTATAGCTAGAGGAAATGTACATTTGTTTGAGATCTTAAAAGTCCTATGAACAACTGCCCTAATGCTTCCTGGAACCATTTCTAGAGTAGGTCTGAGAGAAAATGCCTTGGCTGAACACATTATTTTTCTAATCCCAGGGAAGATACAAACTCAGCAGTTGTTGTGTCCTTCTCCAAATGATTTGCCCATAGACCTCCCACTGAGATTTCCTTAAACCTGCAGCTTGGATTACTCAGTGAGGTCACACCATGCAGGTTTATGGGCAGATGGCCAAACCCTGACACAAGGCTGTAATCAGATTCCAAAACAAGTACACCCACATAACCTCTTGCTTGTCTATAGCTTACATCCCTAGGCTACAACAATAAGGAAAAAGTCCAAAGAGGAATATATATCAAATCAACCTGGCTTTATGGTTTGAAATAATTAAATTTGGGGTATGCTTTTAGACAGGTAGACTTTGTTTAAAAAAAAAAGTATCTTGTGAAATTCTCTATTGTGACAAGATTAATTAACAAGTACCCTATTTGCCTTCCAGAATTCTAAATTTGTCTAAATTTAGTGTTATTTGAAAAGAAATCAAGAACTAGAAGAAAATTTACAAATAATCTAGTTCAGTGATAGTGCCCAACCTTGACTATACTTTAAAAGTACCTGGATGGCTTTAAAAGAAATCTCAATGCCTAAGTTGCACATCAAGATGAACTAATAATATTGAGATAGGAAATCCAAGTATTGCTCCTTGATTGATTTCATTCTGCAGCCAAGGCTGGGAGAAACTTTGCCCTAATTCAACATTTTGCACAGTAAAAAAAAATGAGGTTAGTAAGGTTAAGTGACTTTTAACTATGCTCTAAACTTGCACTATTCACTTTGGTATACATTGGCCACATGTGGCTGTTTAAATTTAAATGTATTATAATTGTTATTGTTTTTATTGATAGGTGCCATTGAATTTGGTCCAACTCATAGCAACCTCATGTCCAACAAAACCAAACACTCCCTGACATTGTGCCATGTCCGGCACTATTGTCAGTGCTTCTCTGCTATTCATAGGGTTTTCAATGGCAGGTTGTTTTGGGAGTAGATTGCCAGGTCCTTCTCCCTAGCCTGCAGCACCTGGCATTTCCAGGCGGTCTCCCATCCAACGACTAACCAGGCTGACCCTACTTAGCTTACCAGATCAGGTGGGATCTGATGCCAGGGTGCTATGGCTGCAGACATTATTAGAATTAAATAAAATTAAAAATTGAGTTCCTTAATCACGAACTCTTCACGTGCTCAATACCTACATGTGGCTTATTGTTGTTTTTGTTGTTAGGTGCCGTCAAGTCGGTATCTGACTCATAGCGACCCTCATAGGATTTTCAATGGCTGAGTGCTTCGGGATTGCCTTGGGAGTGGATTGCCAGGCCCTTCTCCCATTTTGGGGGTGCTGGGAATTGAACTCGGGGTCTCAGAGACTGCAGCACAGCGCTCTACCCACTGAGCTACATCCCAGCCCTACATGTGGCTAGTGGCTACCATATATGTAAGTCTTTATCATCACAATACGTTCTTTTGGATATTGCTATAATAGAAGTAATTCCATGCGCTTTTAAGACTCTTTCTTTAAAGAATGGCAGAAAGACTATCTTATACCTAGCTATATAACTCTGGTTTAATTTCTGTCTAAGCATTGAGTAACTCCAGAAGCATTATAAACCATTATTTTGCAATGGTAAGTATAATAAAATATCTTTAAAGCAAGAATAGATGAACAGTTGTGTATATACCTATTAAATACCTAATACCATAATTAAAGTTAAAGCTTCTTGGGCAAGTAGAGATGTGACCAAACTCTACCCCTACTCTACTTCTGCCCCTCAACCAATGAATAATGATCCAAAAGTCCAGTTTATTTCCTTGGTTGGCCAGGAAAGCATATTAGAGGAGGAGATGGCAGAGCTACAATCTCCAGTGATAGGTTCATTGGACTCAAAGCTAATTCCCAAGCATGCCCAGGCATAATCTTAGCCCAAGGAGTGCATAAAGGAAATTGGTAGAGGATAATCTCCTCCACCTTATGTGCCAAGAACAAGGCACAGTACAAGAAACCAGGTGAAAGAAGATTTTCTATTCTTGGTATAATAAGATTTATCACAACCATCGTCTTTTTTAAAATTACAGGACAGATTTTATCACTTAAAACCTCTTGACTTCTTAGAGTAAACATACCATGGGACAACAGAACTCATAAAGCAGGTGTTGGTGCTAGAGGGATTTAAATCTGTTGGGTTGGTTATATTTTGTCAGTGTAACCATCTAGAAAAAAATCAACATTTATTAACTTTGTTTTTTCAGTTGTGTTATGAAATTGAAACTTAATACCACTGTTCCTTATGAATTCCTTGTTCCTTGTCATGTGGCGCAATGTTTCACATTCTCAAGTGTATTCTGTCAAGCCATGAGATAGCTATGTGTAAGTTTAAACAAGAGGAAGCCAGAAAGCCAATAGTATAACAAGAAGCCAATTTCAGTGATTACAGTGTGCTAGGCACTGTTCTAAGCAATTTAGATAGGTTACATCATTTAATTCCCACAACAACTCACAATGATGTAAGTGCTATTATTATTTTCACTTTCAGATGAAGAACCCAAGGGACCAAGAAGTTAAGTAATTTACTTAAGCTCACACAGCCAGCCAGTGGCAGAATTGGACTTCTGATCTGGGCAGTCTAACTGTAGAACATGGAATCTTAAATTACTCTGTTTTGAACAGGTCTGTACTTCACAGAAAGGTCACACTTGACTTGTCAAGGTCAAGACCAAAGATATAGGAATGAACTGGCTACTTGGAGGGGGAGAGGAAGTATGCCACCTGGCAGCAAAGTGTGGACATGGGTATGTACCATCCCAATCCAAGGTTTTCCAAGACTGCTTTGTTTGGGGAGACTACCTCATCTCCATTTGGAGTTGGCTATCTCCTACTCTCTTGCATCACCCCACCCCCACCTTGTTTTGCAAGGGCAACAGTAGTAGTTGCAACAACAACAAACGAATACCAGAGCCTAGGAAAGAGAAAGGGAGTTCACAAAACAAAACAGTAGCTGTGGGCACTCCTTAGGTGGTTACTTGGTATTCCCTGGTGTCTGGGTCCTGGATAGACAGAGGGAGTCAGGTTTCTCAACTCAAGGCAGGGGGCCGAGATGAGAAGATATCTGCATTAATTAGACCATTATATAAACTATCACCTTTCTTAAGGCCATATTCTCTCGTTTATAACCTTTACAAATCCCAGCATGTTTCCACATTGCACTTGCAAATATAAACTAGAAATAGTTGGTCCCAGTGTTATGAGTTTCCCAGCCTGAGCAAACTGAATTATTTTCTCACCCAGACAGCAATATGAAGTTTTTATCAGCACTAGAATGTTCTTTGGGTTGTTTTTACTTACTCTGTTCCTTTGTTTTTTGTGCTACAGACTAATGGAATTTTCTCATGTAGACTTGCTTGGAGCCTTTGGACTTGCCCCCTTATCCCTTCCCCTGAAGATTTCATTTTTTAAAACAGAACTTTTGTTTGTTTGTTTGTTTTTTGTACTAGGAGGTGGAATCCTAGGTCTCACACATGTTAGGTAAGTGCTCTACCACTGAGCTACACCCCCAACCCCACTTTTTTTATTTTGAGACAATGTCTCACTAAGTTGTATAGGCTACCTCTGGCCTTGAACTTGTAATCCTCCTGGCTCAGCCTCTTGAGTAGCTATGATTTAGAGGCAGGTGCCATGGTACCTGGCTTTTCAGATTGGCTTCTTTTACATACTAATATGCATTTAAGGTTCATCCATGTCTTTTTATGCTGGATAGCTCACTTCTTTTGAGCCCTAAATAATATTCCATTGTCTGGATGTACTACTATATTTAACCATTCACCTACTGAAAGGCATCTTGGTTAAAGGTACTATACAGTTCTTTGTGCAAAGTTTTGTGTGGCCATAAATTGTCAACTCATATGGTTAAATACCAAGGAATGTAATGGTTGGATTCTCCACTCATAATTTTTACATTGTCTTCCAGATCCATTGAAGCTATATATACTATTTTTGTTTTATTATGAAATGTTGCTGTGCATATCCAAATTTGTGGTTGTTTTATGACAGTATTTTGTGCATTTCTATAACAGAATATGGCTATGACAGTTTGGGTAACTTATAAAGAACAGAAATTTATTTCTCACAGTTGTAGAAACTGAGAAGTCTAAGATCAAGTTACTGCGAGACTTTTTCATCTCTGGTACCAATATGGTACCTTCTTGCTGCATCCTCCAGAGGGGAGGAACATTGTCCTTACATGGGCATGAGACAGTTCAGGGAGACCCACCTCTCCTTGGGGTGCTGGGTGTTAAGTATTGGTATTGCACTGTTAAAATCACTATTGGTGTTAATGATAAGGATTATTTTTTTTCCATTCTTACTGTGAGCAATCCTGCTGAAGTTTATTTCCCTGTAAATAATCACAGATGTCAATGAATGGGCTGATTTGACTTTCTGATTGGCAGCTTATGGACTCTCCCTTGTGACTCTGGCTGTCTTGAGCCAAAGAATAGTTGGCTAGCCAAGCCACCTTCCTACTAGCACCCACCATTGTAAACATCCCACACACATCTTGGGGGAGTGACACAATAGCAAGTGTTTCCTTTGGCTTCCAAGGGTGTGGCCCCAGCCACAAATGTTCCATGCAGCTTGCACTGAACTTTCTCTGGATTCATTTCCACCCAAGCCAGATGGGGAGCACTTCTCATAGTGACCTAGAAGAGGGACTGCTGTGACTGGTGCAAAAGGGTCAATGGTATGGTTTGTGTAAACACAAACCTTTATTTGCGTGAGGAGATCTCTGTGATGGGTGCAAACATTTCCTTTCTGGCTACATAGGAAGCTTGTACAAGCTCACTCAGGGAGCGAGCTATGGGACACCCTCCTGTGCTGCCTGGTATTGCCAAATTAGGCCTAAGGAAAGCCTAAAAAGGGTCTATTTGCCTAGTGTTAATGGGGGAGCTGAGCTGGTAGTGTGAAGAAAGACATACAGAGAGTAGAATGGCAGCAATGCCAGTGGCAAGAACAGTAGAGTAGTGGAATAGCAAGGCAGCCAGGATGCCAAGCTGCTGAAGCAGGGTGCACCCAGCTGTCTTGATGGCAGTGATAGGAGCAGAGGCCTGGGACAGAAGTGGAGTCTGAATCAAGGCTCTGAGGATTGGCCAGAGCCAGCATGGGAACTGTAAGACTTCACTCATTGACAGGAAACAGAGTGAAGCCTGCCCAACTCCAATAATCACCCTAAACAGAGCTGAGAACCATGCAACTCTGCTAGTGGGGAAGGGGCCACAAGAACCAAGGGCTTATGGGGCAGAGCCAACTAATTGATAGGCCAAGTTATAAAAGTGGCATGATGGATAGCTGCACTGACAGCTGCAAAAGTGGCACGCCTGCAAGGTCAGCAATAGGCAGCAGCAGAAGGGAAGCCATAGCTGCTTCCCCAACAGCAGCAACAGTGACAGTGGTCGTAGAAGTAATAGACAGTTGAACACTTCCAGAAGAGCAGTCAGGGCAAGAAGAAGAGGGACAGCCAAAGTAAGGAAAAGGCAAAAGAGGGAGGAAGTTGAACAAGGAACAAGGGCTATAAAGCTCTAAAGAAGAGAAACTATAGGTCCTGGCCACTGAAAGAGTTCCAAAGAGCTGTCAAGGACCAAGGGTCTCAGACACTCAAAGCCTGGGAGCTAAAATACTGGCTGCTGTCAAGGGCTGAGGATCCTAATACTTAGGCCTGCCTTGAAGCTGCAACATCAGCTGCTACTGAAGGCTTAGGATTTCCAACCTCCTTATCCTACATAAAAGCTATAACATAATCAGGATTCCCAATCTTCTTGGCCTACATAACAGCTGTAACATGAGACAGTGCCACTTGCTGTTACTGCTCTAGCTTTTTTTGCTATTACTACCTGCTGCTGTCAGACACTGAGGGACATAAAGGCTGCCTAAGTCCAGCATTTGAAGGCCTTCTCCTTGCCTACCCATAATTTTCATCCAGGTAGAGCTAAAGGATGCCAGAAAGCTGACTAGAAACAGCAGGAGAGAAGAGTAGAGAGAACCCACTTCTATAAGCCCTTTTGTGCAGCTTTAATCCATTCATGGGGGCAGAGTTCACCTGACCAAACATTTCCCAAAAGGCTACAGCTCCAAATGATGCTGGATTAAGTATCTAGCACATGAATTTTGGAGAAGACAAAGATGTTTGAACCATAGTAGGTGTGCTGTGTATACTTTGTCCTGAGAGTTCCTACTCGTTTTTGTTGGGTAATTCAGAGATTGTCTCATTGTTTCTGGAAGCTTATAAACTGTGACTTCACCACCAATGCCTTTGTGCTTTGTCTGACAGTGAGTGGCAGCAGATGAGGCTGAGGCTCTGAGACACTCCTCAGGCAGCCAGCCTAAGAGCCAGAAATCTTCAGTTACCTTGGCAACAGCTAAAGTTTCCTGTCCTGGGCTAAAAAGCATGATGTCTCTTCATTTGTGAAAGTCTATTTTATGATCTCAATCTGCCTGGAGTATAAATATTCCAGGAATGAGACCCTCAGGATTGGGTTTCCTTTTTCTGAGTTTGAAATAGAGATTTAAAAACTCACAGTAGGAGATAAGAAGGAGGGCTCCATACATACTCATACTGGGTGTCAGGCTCCAGTATTCCAATATAGCCAGAATCTAAGCCAGTCATCAAGCTAATCTTAAAGTTCCAGACAATTTTATTTTTGACACAGTGATTATTTTAGTTCACCATAGAAAGAATTCAATGGTCTTCCTTTTGCAGGGACTTCCTTTGCCATTCCTTATATTTTTAAATTCCAACACAGAGAGTTTTGAATAGGTTAAAAAAGAAAGTGAAACATCCTTAAGTGGCTAGATATTTTACTGTGCCTAACATATTTTAAGAATCCTTTAAAGAGCTCAGTACATTCCAAATGTAAGCTTGTTCTAGTCTAAAACACTTAGGAAGCCCATCAGCTTTGCATTAGACAATAGACATTCTCTCTCTCTCAACCTCCTTCTCTAATTGATGCTTCTGTTCGAGCTCAGAGGGTTGCAATTTCCTTGATTGTCTCTCCCTCACAATTCCCCAGACCACTGCTTATCCCAAAGCCTAAATTTCTGCTTGGGTCTGCTACAAGTATATAAATAACATTTAATCTCTCTACCCTCCTTTGAAGACTCAAGTACTAAGTCTCTAACAAACATCCACCAAATTTTATTTTAGAACTAAAAGAATAACTGGATGTCAAGTTACTAAGTCTCTAACAAACATCCACCAAATTTTATTTTAGAACTAAAAGAATAGCTGGATGTCCTAAAGCAATAAGATTCACATATTTCTATTCTAACTTAAAATCACCAGGGGTGGCCATCACCCAAGAGGTTATGTGTACCTGGACAAGAAGGACTAGGCAGGAAGTTAGATAAAGGAGAGCATTTGGTACTAAGTAGGTCCAGCAGTCTCAGCGCAGTTCCAACATCCACATCAGGAGGTCACATTGGTTCCCCCTCATCCTTTGGTATCAAGGGAGGTAAAGTATAAAGACTGAAAAAAGCAAGTTTTATGTTATTTTTCCTTTACCCTGGCAGAGAAGAATGGCAAGGGCCCTGGCATGGTGGAAAATAATGTTAGAAGTGCCCCAGTTGCCAGTAATAAAGGGCTGTACTGAAGTAGCTTTTAGGCATCCTGAGAAACGTGATTACACCTAAGGCAGTCTCTGCTAATTGGCCTCACCCCTCTGTCTTGGTCTGAGATAAAGAAGCATGTTATCTACTATCTCTGCGGGCTCTCTATATAATCAATGCCCTAGAAAGGATTCATTGTTATGAAGGATCCTACATTTAGGAATGAACAAGAGAAAATGTGGTCCTTGCCTTTAGGGACCTTCCAGGATGGATGGTGGCATACATGTCTCTCAACACACACACCATGGCTGGCATACCTGCAATAAGCTTAACTGATTCTAAGGAGAGGAAATGCTAGACTCAGTGAGGAAAGCTTCATGGAAGTTATGTTCAAGTTGAGATTCAAAGGAGGAGTGGCAATTAGCCAAGTTGAAAATAAGAGCAAGAGAGACATTCTATACCCCAGGACCACCCTCCACAAAAAAGACCTGGTGAAGGCACAGAGACTTTGGGATATTCCTTAGGGAATATCAACTATCAAACTGATAACAGGCTAAGAATTTAGTTGTCAGTAAATCCTTCATTGGCAAGATTCCGTTAGATGGGGAAACCTTTAATTACCATAAGCTAAAGGGTGAAGAATTCAAATACAATCAGAAGATCAATCAGAAAATAAAGTGATGCTGATGTGGCATGACTCCAAATGAGGAGAAACAACTGTAAACATCCATTAATAATTGGAACATGGAATTTATGTAGTATGAATCTAGGAAAATTAGAAATTATTAAAAGAGAAATAGAACACATAAACATTTACATTCTAGGCATCAATGAGCTAAAACGGACCTGCATGGACTATTTTGAGTCAGATAATCATATGGTCTACTATGCTGGGAAGGACAACTTAAAGAGAAATGGGGTTGCATCCATCATCAAAAAGGATATCTCAAGATCTGTCCTGAAATACAATGCTATCAGTGATAAAATATCCATTTGCCTAAAAGGAAGGCCAGTTAATATGACTATTATTCAAATTTTTACACCCATCACTGAGGCCACAAATGAAGATAGGGAAGATTTCTACCAGTTTCTGCAATCTGAAATAGATCAAACATGCAATTAGGATGTATTGATAATTACTGGTAACCAGAATGTAAAAATTGGAAACAAAGAAGGAGGCCCTGGCATGGTGGAAAATAACTTAGTCAGAAAATATGGCCTTGGCGATAGAAACGATGCTCGAGATTGCATGATAGGATTTTGTCAGACCAATGACCTCTTCATAGCAAATACATTTTTTTCACCAACATAAATGGTGAGTATACATATGGACTTTACCAGATGGAACATATAGGAACCAAATTGTCTATATTTGTGGAAAGAAACAATGGAAAAGCTCCATATCAAATGTCAAAATGAGACCAGGTGCTGATTGTGCATCAGAACATAAACTGTTCATATGCAAATTCCAATAGAAACCAAAGAAAATTAGAACCAGTGTTCTAGAGTAAGATATAACCTTGAATATATCCCATTTGAGTTCAGAGACCAACTCAAGAACAGATTTAATGCATTAGACACAAATGATAGAAGACCAGATAAGTTGTGGCATGACATCAAAGATATCAGTCATGAGGAAAGCAAAAGGTACAGGTTTAGGAAATTTGTATTTAGATTTATTCCTTTTCTTTGAACCATATGGTATGTATGTGTATATACGTGTGTGGGGGGGGATATACACACACACACATATGAACAAGGCCTTGCACAAATATACAAGATGTTTACCTTACCTCACTTGCAAAGGATCTACAAATGTTCAGTCACTTCCAGTCAGGCACCAGGATTCACACATTGGGAAGCATAAACCTTCGGTGCAACTTTAATCTATTTCGACACAATTCTGTAGATTTTTGCATGTACACATTGTTAGGTGCTGTCGAGTCAGTGTCTAACTCATAGCAACCCTATGTACAACAGGTGAAACACTATTATTAGTGCTTTTCTGCTATTCGCAGGGTTTTCAATGGCTAATTGTATTTGGGAGTGGGTTGCCAGGTCCTTCTCCCAAGCCTACAGAACCTAGTGTTCCCAGGCAGTCTCCCATCCAAGTACTAACCAGGCCTGACCCTGCTTAGCTTCCAAGATCTGACGGGATTGGAAGCCATAGGGCTATAGCTGTAAGCACATGTACACATATGTGTTTTTAAAGGGCAAGACTGGTTACTGTCATCATCGTGTCCTCCTCACTGTTTGGTTCAATACATGCCCCACACGTTGGCTGGACTGGCTTCCACTCATGCTGAGGAAACAGCATATCAGTCCTGGCCCTGAGCTCCCTAGGTTGCTCATCAAATGAATTCTTGTGGGGGTGGGAGCCCTGGGTATTCATGATGCAATTACAAATGCCTTAATGTCACCAGAAGACGGAAAGGATGAAGAGCTTAGTATGAACAGCAGTAACTGTGCTAGATAGCTTATGTACTGAATTGCATGTATTCTTCAAACTCTTACAATATGTTGTTGTTGTTGTTGTTGTTGTTAGGTGCTGTCAAGTCGGTATCCGACTCATAGCGACCCTCATAGGGTTTTCAATGGCTGACTATTTCGGGATTGCCTTGGGAGTGGATTGCCAGGTCCTTCTCCCGTTTTTGCGGTGCTGGGAATTGAACTCGGGTCCTCAGAGACTGCAGCGCAGCACTCTACCCACTGAGCCAAATCCCAGCCCCTTACAATATAGGGTTTTTATTTTATTTTATTTTTCAATTTTATAGGCGACTAAATTGAGGTTCAAATAGCATCTCCAGGATCACAAGCTATTGTTCTTTTGTAAGTCAGACTCCAAAGCCCAAAATCTCAAGAGGAAGAAAACCAAAGGCATTCCCTATGAAAATTTAATGTTGAATTTTTAAAAATAATAATAATAAATCAGATGCTAACATGTTTGGTGAATGAACAAACTATGTCACATACCTCTGATTACATCTGGTTTCTTAACCTGCAAAACAAGATGTGATGGAAAGAAATATTACCTTGAGGTATAGTGACTCTGCCGGATCGCATCCTCCCCATGAGGTCCAGCCCCAAACACTTGGTTAACCTTACCTGTACCCTGTACCAGCAAATCAGTAAATGAAGTTTCAGAAAAATCTCTTCAAAATCTCTTTTCTACTCAGAGGAATATCCTTCAAATACAATGATGAACATACTCCTCTCTGGTCCCATCTGCAGAGTTCACAGGGAGCCAGACTGCCAAGAACATCTATCACCTTGGATAACACTTATAATTACAAACAAGTTCCTCAAGGCTCCATTAGCATTTTTTACTTCTAACCCACAAATTGCACGTCAGCAGTAAAAATGTGCTCACAGTGAGCCTACAAATGTTGTAAGGGTCTGAACAACATGGAGTGGGACTTTTTGGCAAGAAAATCCCAAGCTATTTGGGGAGAAAAAAAATCAAAGCTCAACTAGCTGGAGAAGGGGGAAAACAAATCAATATGGAAAGTTTGCTAATATGGATAATAAAAGGAAAACTGCAGATTTGGAATAAAAGGAAGACTAAAGAAATAGCCAAATAACAAACACATCTATTTAATATCTTTAATGTTTGATCATGGGCTTTCCTACCAGACATCTGACAGACTAGGGATGCAGGAAGTAAGATAAGAAGAAAGAAAAAAAAAAACTTTGGAGAAAGAGGACTTTAGAAGTCTTACCCCATCCACTCAGTCCTTTCTTTTCTTACTCCCCCACCCCAGAGCTTGACTTTTTGTAGAGAAGACATTTTTAAACTTTATAGTGAAAAAGAGAAGAGTGGGAGAGAGACAAGTAGAGAAGAGTGCCCACTTGAGACCTAATTGGAGGGGTTGGGGGTCTGTAAGTATGACTTCTACGATGTCATTAGACCCGAATCTGACAATGTTCATCGACTGTATTACTATCCAGACATTAACAGTGTTATACTTTCTACTTGAGATGGGAAGATGTTCATGATATTGGGTAAAAATATGTTGTTATTGTTAGGTGTTGTCAAGTTGATATCTGACTCATAGTGACCCTATGTAAAATAGGGGAAACACTATTGTGCTTCTCTGCTATTCATAGGGTTCCATCGGCTGATTGTTTTGGATTGTTTTGGGGAAGTGGGTTGCCGGGTCCTTCTCCCAAGCTTAAAGCACCCAGTGTTCCCAGGTGGTCTCCCATCCAAGCACTAATCAGGCCAGACCCTGGTTAGCTTATGAGATATGACAGAATTGGACACCACAGTGGTACAGCTGCAGGCAAGTAAAAATATAGGTTACAAATATTCCATTTTTTATGGAGGTAATAACATTTAAAGTACCATATTAACCATTTTTAAATGAACAATTCAGCAACCTTAAGTACATTCACAGGATTCTGTAACCATCACCACTATACAACCCTAGACATTTTCATCACCTCTAACTCTGTGCACATTAAAAAATACCTCCTTTTTACTACCTCCCTTCATCCCCCAATAACCACTATTCTACTTTCTATCTCTATGAATTTGACTATTCTAAATACCTAATATAAGTAAAATCATCCAACATTTGCTCTTTTGTACCTGCTGTTGTTGTTGTTACGTGGCGTCAAGTCGGTATCCGACTCATAGTGACCCTCATAGGGTTTTCAATGGCAGATTGTTTCTGAATTGCCTTGGGAGTGGATTGCCAGGTCCTTCTAGATTATTTCATTTAGCATGTTTTCAAGGTTTATCCACATTATAGCAATTTTGTTCCTTTTAAAGGCTGAATATTGAATGTATATTCCACCTTTTTAATCCATTCAGCCATAATGGGACAACACTTGAATTGTTTCTAACATTTGGCCATTGTGAATAGTGCTATTACGAACATGGGTATATAAACATCTATTTGAACACCAGCTTTTAATTCTATAGAGTATATGCCTAGAAGTGGACTTATTGGATTATATAGTATTTCTGTTTAATTTTTGAGGAACCACCATATTATTTTCTATAGTAGCTTCTATATTCATATCTGAAAACAATTTGTAAAGCACAGAAAAATAGAGAAAAAGTTACATACCAAAGTGTTTACAGTAACTTTTAGGCTATAAAATTATGGGTTGATTTCCCCCTAAGCATAGTTATCTATTGATATATAGCTTATTACCCATAAACAGAGTAGCTTAAAACTATGAGGTACAATAAAAAATACAGTGAATGTTTAAATTTAAAAATATTATTATAGTAAAAGACAGATTGACACTAAGCCCCCTCAAAATACTCCCCCTAGATTCAAACACACTTATCCCATCATTCTTGCCACTTTTTGAAGCAGTCCTGGAAGTCCTCTTTTTCTTTTTTTTTTTTTTTTTTTTTTTTTTTTTTTTCAGTACTTAGGGGCTAAATCCAGGGCATTGCCTATCCCTTGCAAGTGCTCTATCACTGGGCTTCATGCTAAGTCCATTTTTATTTTTTATCTTGAGTCCAGGTCTCTTTAAGTTACTTAGGCTGTCTTGAACTCACTGTCTTTAAGTTACTTACTCTGGTCTTGAACTCACAATCCTCCTGCCTCTGCCTACTGAGTCACTGGGATTTCAGGCATGCACCAACATGCCCAACCAACTGGAAGTCTTCTTTCATGTGTACCTTTGGTTTCATCCTCCATTGTGACAATGGTCCATGTCACAAATCACTTTTGGTATGGCAATTTCTGTCAAATAAAAATGTTATAGTGTGTCCTCATCCACCTTATTCAACAGATCTGGCACTGTGTCACTTTTGGCTGTGACTTCTGGCTCTTCCTCAACACCAAAATGACCATAAGAGGTACACATTTTGAATCGATTCAGAACATGAGGGCAGCCATGACAGCGCAACTAAAGACATTCACAAAAGAGCACTTCCTGAACTGCTTCAGAAAGTAGCAAGAATGACGAGGTAAGTGTGTTCAAAGCCAGGAGGAATATTTTGAGGGGAGTTGATGGCAATTTGTCTTTTATGGTGATAATTTTTTTCAATTTAAACATTCACTGTATCTTTTGATCCTCATACAAATATTATCTTAGTGCCTGAACAGCTAAGCTGGTTGGTTATGACTCAGGATCTCCAGTGAGACATGGTTAAGGTGGCAGGTGGGGCTCTAGTCTCTGAAAACTTGACTGGGACTGGAGGAACCTCTTCAAAGCTCACTGGTGTGGTTGTTGGCCAGAGAGGCTTCCATTTCTCACCTCAGAATCCTTTCCATAAGGCTGCTTATGACATGGCTCCCTTCAGAGCCATGATGCCATGATGAGAGAGAGAGAGAGAGAGAGAGAGAGAGAGAGAGAGAGGAAGAAGAAGAAGAAGAAGAAGAAGAAGAAGAAGAAGAAGAAGAAGAAAAGAGAAACAAAAGCTACAATGACTTTTATAACCTAGTCTCAGCAGTAAAACCTTACATTTCCATATTCCATTGTTCGCACAGGACCGACACTAGTACAATGTAAGAGACTATTCAAGAGTTTAAATATCTGGAGTGGGAGGAATCTTGGAGGACACCTCCATAGCTATATTTTCAAATTTCGCTAAAGTTTACATATCTTTTGCAATACAAAACATGCAAAAAGGTAAGATTCTATGTAGATTGCAGAGTAGGAAACACCAGGAATCTGTCACCTCACCTAGACAGCAAAAACTCTGTCAGAACCTGCCAACAGAACTATTTTGGAACTCTGGAGTCTGTGGAAGGTTTGGTATTTCCAGGGAAGGGCCTTCACAATAAATAGCACTTAATTTCAACTCTTAGCACACTAGTAGCTACCTATCACCCACCCCCATATCAGGGCAGGCAGCTACACCTGGACCATTGTGCATTCCTAGAGTAGCTTGCACAAAACTTGCAGGTACCAGAATGGAAAAAGATGACTTGTCATCTAAATATCAGAGATTTATGCTCTGATCGCTTATGCTGTTCCTGATCACATGCAAGCAGACAAACGTGGGTGGCCATTTTTGTTCTGCCTCTCCTCCCTCCTATTGTTGCAAGCCCCTTCTCCTCCAGCTGAAGTGATTTCCAGGAGATTTTAAAAGCCCATGCCTTTTCCTAAAGCTTTTCCTGGTTCTCTTTTTACATTTTGGGGAGCCAGACCTTAAAAACTAGGATATTCAGAAACAATCACATGTTGTTGCTATTGTTAGGTGCTGTAGAGTCAGGTCTGACTCATAAGAACCCTATGTACAATTGAAGGAAACATTGCCCAACACTGTGCCATGTGCAACGCTATGTCAGTGTTTCTCTGTTATTCATAGGATTTTCAGTGGCTGATTTGGGGATTGCTTCAGGAGTGGATTGCCACATCCTTCTCCCATTTTTGCCATGCTGAGGACTGAACCCAGGGCCTCAGAGAGCACAGAGCAGCACCCTACCAACTAAAAGTGACCATACATGCTCAAGGAAAGACAGAGGCTCAGGAAAGATTTGAGAAGACCTTAAGTTTATACCACAGGCTGATCCTTGATATGTATAGCCTATAATCATTTTATGAAACCAATAAACAATAAACCCAAGTAACAGCAAATCAGGGGAAGAGGGAGAATCTGATTTCTTATTTATTAGCTTCAAGTATGTAGTTTAAAATAAAATCACAAGGCATGCAAAATGTCAAGAAAGTATTACCTATTCAAAGGAGAAAAGCCTATCAACAGAACTTTTGAAAAAGATCTGATAGCAGGTCTATTAGGCAAAGACTTTTAAAATACTGTCTCAAAGATGCTCAAGTAGAAAGATGTAGAGAAAGTTTAAAAAATCTTAAAAGAGAAAAATCAATAAGGAGAAAACCCAAAAAGAAACAACAACAACAACAACAAACAATTCTGTAAATGAAAATTAAGCATTTACTAGCATGTAGGGGTGTGGTGGTACACACCTATAATCCCAGCAACTTGGAATGTGGAAGCAGGAGGATAGCAAGTTTGAGGTCACAGGCAGCCTGCCTCAATTTAGCCCAGTAAAAGCTGGACTGGGGTTGTGGCTTAGTGGTAGAGTACTTGTAAAACATGTGTGAGCCCCTGGGTTCTTTTGAAAGCCAATGACAGTCTTGAGAACAGCAAGAGAGAAACAATTCTTCACTTACAATGGATCCTCAATAACATAATTGGCAAATTTCTCATCAGAAACTTTGAAGTACAGAAGACAATGGGCCAATATAGTCAATGTGCTAAAAAATTAAGTCTATCAGGAATTCTATATCTGGCAAAAAGAAGAACAAACTAAACCTAAAGTTAGAAGAAGGAAGGAAATAAAGATTGGAGCATGAATAAGTGAAATAGAGAATAGAAAAACAGAAAAACTGAAATGAAAAGTTAGTTCTTTGAAGAAATCAATAAAATTGACAAACATTTAGCCTTATGGACTAGGAGGAAAAAAGAAACTCAAATTACTAAACTCAGAAATGAAAATGGAACATTATTATTGATTCTACAGAAATAAAAATGATTTAAAAGGAGTACTATGAACAATTATACTCCAACAAATTAGATAACCTAGATGAAATCAGCAATTTCTCCCAGCAACCCAAGACCTACCCACACAATATCATGAAGAAATTGACAACCTGAATAGACCTATAACTAGTAAGGAGATTGACTCATTAGTAAAATAATCTACAAACAAAGAAAAGCCCCAAAACTCAGGGGTTCACTGGTGCTTTCTACCAAACAATGTCAGAACTAATACCAATCTTTCTCACACTTTTCCCAAAATTTAAAGAGAGGACACTTTGTAACTCATTATATGGGACTAGCATTACTCCGATACTGAAGCCAGACAAAGATACAACAACAGCAAAAAAAGAAAACCACAGACAAATATCACTTATGATTATTAATGCAAAAATCCTCAGTAAAATTCTAACAAGCCAAATACAGCATCATATTAAAAGAAGTATATATCAAGTGAGATTTATTCCTGGAATGCAAGGATGGTTCAACAAACAAAAAGTGGTCAATATACCACATTAAAGAAGGAAAGGGGAAGATTCCTACATAATTATCTCAATAGATGGAGAAAAGCATTTGACAAAATTTAACTCTCAAGATAAAAAGAGAAAACACCCAACACACTAGGAATACAAGGAAATTATCTCAACATGATAAAAGCCATGTATGAAAAACCTATAGCAAACATCCAATTCAATGGTAAAGGGCTGAAAACTTTTCTGCCAAGATCAGGAACAAGACAAGAATGCCTATCTTCACCACTTGTCTCCAACATCATCCTGTTAGGTGCCATTGAGTTGGGTCTGACTCATAGTGACCCTATATACAATGGAACAAAGCACTTCTTTATTTTGTGCCAGATATGCAATCTTTTTAATAGTTATGTCCATTGTTGCAGCAATTGTGTCAATCCATCCAGTTGAGGGTCTTCCTTTTCTTCATTGACCTGCCACTCTGCAAACATGCAGAGCCATTAGGCAAGAAAAATGAACCAAACTCGTCTATTTTAAAAAGGAAGAAGAAACATATTTGAATCATATATCTGATAAGGATATATCATAGAGATATATCATATCCTGAATATATACAGAACTCCTAAAACACAACAACAAAATCTGATTCAAAAATGGCAAGTGACTTGAATAGATATTTCTCCAAAGAGGATAATCAAGTAGTCAATAAGTACATGAAAAAATACTCAATATCACTAATTGTTGTTGTTAGGTACCATTGAATTGAATCCAACTCATAGTGACCCTATATATAACAGAATGAAACACTACCCAATATTGTGCCATCCACATAGTCTTTTTATATTTGAGCCCAACATTGCAGACACTATGTTTCTTCTCATTTTGAGTCATGCCACATCAGCAAATGGAGGTCCCAGGGACTCTACTCCATTTCCATCATTAAGGTTGACTCTACTTTGAGGAGGCAACTCTTCCCCAGTCACTTCTGGAATGCCTCCCAGCCTGGGGGCTCATTTTATGTCATTATATTTGGCTTCTCTGCTGTTCATAGGGTTTTCAATGGTTAATTGTTTTGGGAGTGGACTACCAGGTCCTTCTCTCTAATCCATCTTAGTCTGGAAGCTCAGGTCACCCTGCTGGTATCTGCAACATCAGTGACATAGCTTTCAGCATCACAGCCATGCAGAGCCCCTCACATTATGACAGGCTGACAGACATACAGCCTAGTCATTAAAAAGCTATCAATCAAAACTACAATAAGATAATAAGACTCTACCACATTAGAATGGCTAGTTTCAAAAACCAGAAAATGACAAGTGTTGGAAAGGATGAGGAGAAATTGAAATCCTTGAGCACTATTGGTGGGAATGTAAAATGATACATTTTGGCAGTGTGCAAAAAATTAGAAATAGAATGACCATCCCACATAGCAATTCTGCTTCTTGGTATATATCCAAATAATTGAAACCAGAGACTCAAGATTCTTGCATGTTGTTCACAGCAGCATCATTTGCAGTTGCTAAAACATGGAGCAGCTCACATGTCCATGAATACATAAACAAAATGTGGTATATACATACCATGGAGCAACCTCAACCTTAAAATGTCAGGAAATTCTGTCATAGACTACAACATGGATGAACCCTGAGGTCATTGTGCTAAGTGTAATAAGTCAGTCACAAAAAGAGGAATACTGTATAAATGAGGCATTTAGTATTGTCACTTACAAATTGTAGAAGCAGTAGAATGGTTGCACGGAGCTGGGAAGAAGGAGAAATGATGAGATTGTTTAATGGTATAGAATTTCAGTTTTACTAAAATGAAAATCATAGTCAGGGAGCTGGATCATGGAGTTTATTGCACATTATCCATTTAATATCACTGAACCATATACTTAAAATGGTTAAGATGATACATTTTGTGTTCAGGTGTATTTTATCACAATGAAAAAATATATATATAAAGTAACTGCTATTAAAGACACACAGAAAAATGCCTATAATCAGTAAAACATGCCCAAGCATTGAAGGACAAATGAACCAGTAAAAATATCAGGATGTATTCATTACTGCCTAACTTAATAAAAGAGAAGATTGGTCAGAAAATGCTTTCATGGAAAGCTTTGCTCCTATTGCTCAGCTGGTTCCAGGCCTGACCTCAGCCTTTAGTTCAAACAGAAGTCCAGATTCTAAAGCAACTCCATAGTGATGATAGTAATGCAGCTAGAAGCCCTTTGGCTGGTGCTGGAGGCAAATCTGAAGGCATTTCTAGGGTAGTCTGCTGCCATAGTCCACCAGCTTGGTTGATCCTTCATTGAGAACTTTCAGTAAAACTGAAATTTGACAGTTTACTGAAGGAATAAAGCTTACATCTTCTCCACAAAATATAACTATTCCTAAAAGATGTAATATATCATAGCTTTGTTAGTCACAATTTTAAGAAGTTGATAAGCATTTCATTTCTTATGTTTTAAATTATAAGACATATGTTTCATCTTTTAAATTATAAGACATATATTATAGGGTATATACAAACAAAAGTATAAAGAAAATAATTCATTACCTGATTCTAGCAATAAACAGTAGTTGGGCTTTGGAGTCAGGTAAACTTGAATCCAAACCCTGGATCTGAAATTGGGGACTTATGCAATTTAGGGGGAGTTATTGAGCCAGTTGGAGTCAGTTTCTTCATCTGAAAAATGGGTATCCAGTCACAATATCTCCAAAATGCAAACAACTTAAATGCCCATGGAAAGACATGGAAAGACAAAAGCTGGTATGTCTATACACTGGAAAACTTATTCAGCATTAAGGAATGAACTATTGATAGGTGCTATGAAATGGAAAAATCTCAAAACCTTTACACTACACGAAAGAAGTCAGATACAAAAGTCCAACAGAGCAAAGCTGTGTAATTCCACTTATGTTAAATATCCAGAAAATGCAAATTTATAGAGCCAGAAATTAAATTTTTAGTTGCCTAAAGCTTGTAGTAGAAACAGGCACTAACTATAAATGGATATGAGAGAACAGAAATGTTCCAAAACTGAAGTATGGTAATGATTGCACCACTCAGTAAGGTTACTGGAAATCACTGAATTGTATGCTTGAAATGGGTTAATTCTGTCATAAATAAAGTTTTTTTAAAAAAGAAACATTTTTTTAAATGGTGGGCACTTGTCATCCACTTGTAGCAGTCTGTACTTAAAAAAAAAAAAAACAGCATCCATGGTAAAGATTTAAAAATGTATAATCTCATCTTATCGCTAAAGTTTAAGGAAGGCTATTTGTAAACTGTTCTGTGCTGGGTCTGGCAGATAGATGCAAACACACCAGCAGATGCCTCTTAGGATAACAGCCAAATAGTGGCCACTGTGAACACTGAAAAGAAACATAACAGAATATGTCTTCTATGCATCCATATTTCATAAATTCAGATCTCTTGTGTAACTTCTGTGTCTTACTTTTATCCTATTTATCATATCTTCTGCATTATTATAAGTATTCTTAAGGACTCCATGATGACATAGAGAATGTTGCATGACTAAACATCATTTAAATATGTCCTGGTGAGTGTTCAGTTTTTCTAATTTCACTTTAGAAATAATTATAATAAATATCTTTTTCTATAGCATTAAGGTATTTATATAAATAATCTGATTGGAAATCCAAATCAAATAGAATACAGAAACTGAATGTATGTGCATTGGGTTTTTTTCTTTTTCTTTTTTTTTTTTTTTTTTCAGTACTGGGGGTTGGACCCAGGGCCTCTCGCTTGCATGTTCTGCCAGTGCTGGACTGCTGAGCTGCACCCCCAGCCCATTTTTTACTTTTTGAGACAGGGTCTCACTGAGTTACGCAGACTGCCTCTGGTCTCGAACTTGCCTCCACCTCCTGAGCTGCTGGGAATAGGTGTGAGGCTTGTTAGTGCTACCAATGCATGTTGTCAGATTGCATCCCTGAAAGTTTTCACCATTTATTCTGTCACTGACACCCTATGAAATTCTGATTTCATTACACAGTGGTACTGATCCACTCTTGACTTTATTTTACTTTTTTGTGGTGCTAGAGATTGAGCCCGGGGTATTGCACATGCTAGGCCAGTGCCCCACCACTGAGCTACATCTCCAGTCCTGTTGATTCATTAAACTTTGACTAATTTGATAATACCACTTTCCAAGTGATACTGTTTCATTGAGTGGAAATCTCAGTGGTTACTAGTGAGTCTGAATATTTTCTGGTGCTTATTAGGCATGTATTACTAGCTCATGGCCTTTGTGCCTACTTATCTGTTTTTTGTTTTAATTTTAAAAGATTTAATAATGGATAGAAGTTCTAAACATTCTTATAGTAAGGCCATTTTATGAAGCACATTTGTGAAATAATCACAATGGTCATGGGGTGAGGATGAGAGAGAAAGAACATACATTCTCCTGCTTTATAATTTAGCCAAAGTGTACAGATCAATGCATGGATCTTATCACAACTGTTATCTTCAGAGTCATGATCAACCATCACAATTCAAAACCCACTCCCTTTTCCAGGGCTCTGAAAGACTCAAAGCTCCAAGAGTCCTCTGAGCATTAAGCTGAAACTCAAGAGTTGTGGATACAATGTCCTTATATTAAATTTTTCTAGGGGCTAGGCTTTCAGCACCAAAGCATCAAATCAGTTGAGTTATATCTCCCTGATTGATAAGCAGCTTAAGATGAACTTTATTATTCTTACTCAGATCAAACTAAGAGTGGAAGTGTCAGATAATCACTCCACAACTTGTCAAGTGGGTGTATTCAATAGGCATAAACCCAAGAGGGATATCATCATTCATATGAAACATCTGTACTTAAAAGTGTTGCTTCTTATTGTAGGTAAGAATTCCCTAGTCTAGACATAAGGTTTTTCTGAAACCTGCTCTTTGAGAACCTCTTCCTAAAAATGATTTGTTAGCATGGAGAGAAAGTGTTCATTTCTTAGAATAGATAGTAAATATATTTGAGAATGTCCTTAAATGTGCGACTGTTAAAAATAATGAAAAACATGATCTTCGAAAATGGCACTAGCTGTATGACTAGCAAAGTTACTTCTGTGTTTATTTCTTTACCTAGAAAGTACAAAGAAATTAAATATTTACCCCAGCCATAAGAAATTATAAGCCACCAAGCTAATAAAAAATATACAGATATTCTTTCATTCTTAAGACAAGGACACTAAATGGTAGGACCAGTCACTTAATTCTTTGTAGATTCTATTTAGCCTAGAAAATGTAGGAAAAGTAAGAAAATAATACTACTACTTGTTATTTGTTGCCCTAAGCACTGTGCTAGGGCATTTGTTTTTCCTACCTTCCATCCTTCCTTTCTTCCTTCTTGCCTTCTTTCCTTTCTCTATATCTCTTTCTTCTGGGTAATGAACCCAGTTAGTGCATACTAAACACATGCTACATCCCCAGTCCTGTGCTAGGTCCTTTAACTTTTATTTTGAGACAGGGTTTCACTGTGTAGGCCAACCTGGCCTTGAACTCATTGTCCTCCTGCCTCTACCTTCTGAGTACTGGGATTACTGATGTGTGCCACGACGCCCAGTTTTAACTCTTCTATTAAACCCTCAGAACACCAGCTGCTACTCCCATTTCAATGATGAGGAAACTGAGGCTGAAAGAAATTGTCCTGCTTTTTGCTTAGTAACTAAGATGTTTCCCTGTGACTCATTCCTGGTGTTTCTTCCACATAATTCATGTCTAATATGCTAGCCTCAATATTTAAGTGCTTATTTGACCTGTCCACTTTGATGATTAATAGGCATCTCAAGCAAGATGAAAAGCAAGTTCCTGACATTGCCTCTAAAACCTGCTCTTCCCACAATCTTCTCCACTCAGTAGATGACAAACTCCATCCTAGGAGCTCAAGCCAAAAACCTTGGAATCATTCTCATCGCCTTCAAACTCTACTCTTATCCTCAATGTACCTGCCAACTCTGTCTTACATCTGGAATCTAGACCCCTTCTTACATTTCCAAGCCACCATTCTGGCCAAAGCTACTGATGACTTTTACCTATCTTATTGAATATCCTCCCATGTGGCTCATTTTTGTTCTCATGCATCTTCAGCCTACTTGTTCAAAGATGCTAGAACAATGCTGCTAAAATGAAGATGTGATCATGTCATCTCTGCTCAAACCTTCCAGGGCAAACCTGTGTGACCCAGAGCAAGAGCCAAAGACTTACAGTGGCTTCGAGGGTCCCTACAACTGACCTGGTTCTCAGTGCCACTCACCACACTTTCACCTCTTCCCCTGTGGCTCACTCCACTCCAGCTACACTGGTGTCTTTGCTGTCCCCTCTGACAGGGTTGTCCCAAGTCCATATTCCTTCCTGGCTCATTTCCTCCCGCTTTCTCCAGCAGGGCATCCTCTACTTCCCCATCTAAGATCTCACCCGCTTAATCAATTCAGGCCCATTTCTGCCTCATTTTGTTTCTATCACGCTTATCACCAGTATATTACACATTGTACTTCGTCTGTTCCCCCTTGCCAGGAAGTAAACTCCATGGAACCAGGTCTATTTTGTTCTCTGCTGTCTTCCCAGTCTAACACATGGAAGGCACACCATAAATATTTATGGGATGAATGAATGAGTTTGTAACTGATATCTGCTTTGCTTTGTTCTGGTGGCTCCCTTTTCATTTCACATCTCACATGACAAGCATCCTTTGTCCCCACAAGCATTTCTTCACATTACCACAGTACCTTTTATCAGCAATGGAACTTCCTTAAATTTTTCCATATCCCATTCTAGGTTTTTTTTCTAGATCTTCCTAACCAGTTTTGGTTCACATGACAATCTCTAGTCCTCTGGCAAAAGTGAATGGAGCCACTGTGATTGTCGTGGTTTAATCACAATTTATTTTTGGCAACCGGGCAGATTGCCTTTGGAAATCAAGAAGGGTATGGATTTTATGCAGGAAAACAAGTTCTGCTAAATCCACCGAAATACATTTTCGTATCTATGATCACATTTGAGCTTCAATATCCTTATGAGAAAAGGCAAGCAGTAATTCAGTCTATTGTAACGAGGAGGAAAGAAAGCCATAAAGAAATTCCCCCAAATGTAAAGGTCATGCAGTGGGTCAGAGAATGTCTAGTGTGGCCTACTCATGTTCTGGGTTCTAGAGAAACAAGGGGGCTTAGGGAAGAATTAGAGCAGGATTTAGAGACCCAGAAGTTTGTCCTCAATTTGCATGTGAAAAATTATCTGAACCCAAAGAGGTGTATTGGCTTCTTGGGGCCTCAGTTTCCTTGTCTATAAAATGAAAACAAAGTTCCTTCCTTGCTCCAGCACTGTGCATAGGCTGATTAATCATTAAGACTCCTCCTATCTGTTGAACTCTAGCCCAAGCAGAGAAGCAGGAATGAACAGGTGGACTTTGAACTCTGCAGAGCCAGAAGAGCAGAATTACACTTTTTATCTCATGTCTTTATTCTTAAATCCTCTTTTGCCCTGAACATAAAGATGATTCCTTTAAACCTTAGTCTGTTCCTGAGGCTCTTCTCTAGGTTGCATCTCTAAATCATTCTAGTTCCAGGATTGACATTTGAGTAACATGGGCAGTTCTTGGCAGGTTTTTCTGTTCCTTATTTAGAGATCAAGTCCCTTGTGACTCGCAAGTTGGACACTTTCATTGCAGAGCCCATCTGTACAGCCCCTGCAGAGTTCTTCATAGCTCCAGAACTCTGCTGTCCTGAGGCCTCTCTGGCCTCAGCATGGACAGTTGCCAGGCTGTGTCATTCTAAATTTTGCTTTTGGGCTTCTTGCCCCCATGTACTGCTCTCAATTGTGTCACCTGCCTGATTCAAGTTTTTCTGTTGAAGTTGTTTTATGGGGTCAAAGGGAAGAAAAAAGACTATTTAATGACTTAGAAAATATCTTCAATTCAATGCCTGTATAATGCAATTTGTAACATCCTGAAAACAATTTCATAAATCAGGATCTTTTCCTTTTCGGCAGTGTTTAAATTAACATTTATTAATCCCTTGCTTTTGGATTTCTTTGGGTAGAAATTCAGGGTGTGCCACCTATTCCCTCATGTGATTTTACAATTAAGAATCAACTAGGTAACTTGTACAAGGTTACTAAGTTGGTTAAGAACAGAATTGAGACCAGATCCTGGGGCTGCCAGGCTGCTTCTGAAGTATCACTCCAGATATTGTCATTTTCGTACTTTCAAAAGAGATATTTATTTGTATTTTAAATCACCCACTGCCAGGATCTCAAGGCATATCCTGTCTCAAAAACCTGGATAGGTGATTTTACTTGATGAGAGTTGCTTACGAATTTTGTTACTTAAACCAGAGATTGGCAAACTTTTTCTGTCAAGGGTGAGGAAGTAAATATTTCATGCCTTGTGGGTCAGATAATCTCTGTTGAAATCATTCAACTCTGCCATGGTAGTCTGCAAGCAGCCATAATAATATGTAAACAAATAAGCATAGCTATGTTTCCATAAGGCTGGGGTTTAGCTCAGCTGGTAGAGCACTTATTCTGTGCACTCTGAGGCCCTGGGTTTGATCTCTAGCACCACAAAAATAGGAGAAGGATGTGGCAGCCCCACATGAAACAATCCCAAAACAATCAACTATCAAAACCCCTATGAATAGCAGAGAAGCACTGACATAGTGCTGGGTGTGGCACAGTGTTGGGGAGTGTTTCATTCTGTTGTACATAGGGTGACTATGAGTCAGACCAGACTGGACAGTACCTAACAGCAACAATGTTTTAATAAAACTTTATTTTAAAAAATGGGCTGTAGGCTGAAATCATCCCATTGGGTATTGTTTCCTGACTCCGACTGAGGCTGTGGTGCCATTATGATAATGTACTCTTTCACATAATGCTTTCAAAGGCATTCGTAGAAATGTTTGTTCCTAATTGTCTTAGTCAAATGAGAAGGTGAAATTTCTTTTATAGTATATTCTTCCCAGTACTTCAAAATGGTTACTGAAAATTTACACTTACTTTTCCAATATCTTGCGCAAGTTTGACTGGAACATCATGGACTCACAAAATGTTAGTATACGAGAAATTTGAGATCCTTCATTGTAAATCCTCATTGTACAGGTGGGGAAGCAGAAAACATCTTTCAACCTTCCATCTGAAAGAAGTATGAGGTGCATTTGGAAGGTCAAGAACTAATGAGTGCTGAATTTCATGTGTGGTTGGAATCTTGATACATCTTTAGTCTACAATATACAATTGACATATATCCACATGACTTCCCTATTCACTTTACTCATAATGAGTTTGTTTCTCCTACAAGATATAGCAAAGTCTTATAAAAACATAAGACAGAAAAATATGAAAAATTGCCTTATTTCCCTAGATGTGTGCAAATATCCTTTGAAAGTGTTATACTTCTGTATGCATTGGTAATTGACTGAGAGATGCTGAGTCCTTTTGCTTTGATATGGCTTCCCACAAATTCCTAGCCTACCAAGTGTCAGTCCAGGTTACAATAGAACACAGATGGCATGCTCAAACTAAGATCATTGCAAGGGGTGGATAGAGTGTTAGGGAATCACAAGAGGTAGGGCAGGCATGTCCAACCCACAGCCCACAGGCCATGTCCAGCCCAGCACAAATAGTAGTAATGTAGCCCTACAAAATCTTTTAACATAATGAATGTGGTTTTTAGCATTTATTCTTTGGCCTCCGTTATTATTTATATGCACTAAATATATTATATAATTTATTTGTGGCCCAATACAATTCCTCTTTATTTGATACAGCCCAGGGAAGCCAAAATGTTGGTCACCTCTGGTGTAGGGCATTTACCCAAAGGAAGAGCAACAGAGCTGTTACCATTCTTAGGCACAAAAGCATGGGTGAAAGCTAAGCATGGTGGCATTGGCCTATAGTCCCAGTGACTTGGAAGTCAGAGACAGGAGGATCATGAGTTCAAAGCCAAAGGCTGCCTGTGTAACTTAGTGAAACCCTGTCTCAGAAGAAAAAGTGAAAAATAGGCTGGGGGTGTGGCTCAGTGGTAGAGCACTCACAAAGTATGCATGAGGCCACGGATTCAACCCCCCCCCAGTACCACACGCACACAAAGCATTCATGGAGGCAAATGCTGGGCTCTGTGGTCATGTAAAGGAGGTTCCTTTGAAGGCAATGGTGGCACTCAGTCATGGGACACAGTGAACCAGTGCCCATCTCCTGTCTGCTTCTGGAAAGTGTGTTTGCCAGGATCCCTGTCCCAGCACAAGTCCAGGTCAGAGTTTGCCAAGGAGAGGAAGTCATGTAAAGATTTGGAAGGTGGACAATGAAAATAGGACCACTACTTCTGGAAGGTCATGATGGTCAGACCCATTGACAGACATGCAGATGCCCCTGGCAGGGCCCTGTGGGTCCTCTCTTTCTGCTCTGCATATAGCTCATTTTTTCCAAGGGCTGATGCTACTGAACTCAACCTCCAGCTCTCCTTCCAGCATGAGGTAGCAGGTTCCACAAATTTCTTTACAACCTCCCATTTCTGGGTCCCACTGCACAACCAAGCATGCAAGTTTCTCAGACTTTTCTGGTAATTCTGTCTTGCTTGAAAACCTCAGTGCCACTGTGCTGGCCAATGTGGCCGCAATCATTTCTCCAGCCCTTGAATTCTCTGTTCCATATCCTCACACCCCAGAGCCTCCTGTGTTCTGAGCAGACTCTCAATTCTATATGAAATCATTTCTCTCTGGGTGTTTTGTAGCAATGCTCTTTTCCTGACTGACCTCTGGGTGTACATCCCTAGACTACTTCACAACAAGGCAAGCAGGTGGACAGAGGCTAACTCTGCTCCCCTCCCTCCTTCCAGTCTCCTGTCAGAATGTTCCATTAGCTATACATGGCCAAAAGCCAAAAGCAATAGACCTCCTGGTGCAGAACATCCAAGACAGCCTCTAGGGCAGACAGCTGGGTGAAGGGGAAAGAGCAAGTCTGTTGGAGGAAGGAGACACCTCTAACACAATAGTTATTGTCAGACCAGACTTCCATGGAAACTTGAGAAATTACAACTTCAGCTCTACATATGTAAGAAAAAGTGAGGTAAATGACCTTATCTATACTATCCCTCCTGGCTGGGATTTAGCTCAGTTGGTAGAGTGCTGTGCTGCAGTCTCTGAGGTCCTCAGTTCAATTCCAAGCACCGAAAAAATGGGAGAAGGGCCTGGCAATCTACTCCCAAGGCAATCCCCAAACAGTCAGCCATTGAAAACCCTATGAGGGTCGCTATGAGTCGGATACCGACTCGACGGCACCCAACAACAACAACAACATACTATCCCTCCAAATAAAAATGTAGTTGAAGCGTTCAAGATGAATATATATGAAAAAATAAGAAAACTGAGAAGTAGTATGTTTGTTAAATGGCTCCCTTTGTTTTAATGGAACTGAATTACATTTAAGCATAATTTATATATATATATATATATATATATATATATATATATATATATATATATATAAACTCTACATAGGATAATGATATCTGTGAACCATCTGTTCTTTGTCTTTATGGAAGAGAGGGGGGAAATCCTGAATTTTTATAAAGAAATTTAAATAAGACACTAACATAAAAGAAAAAACTCAGCAACTTGTTCCAAGGTCAATTAAAGGAAGGATTCGTTCTACAGAAAATTCTAGCAGAGTTTGGTAATTTTTCACCTCTTTCTTTTAGGAACAATGTTAGGAACTCACAGGACTTTACAAAGCTGGGCTTTAACAAAATAATGTGAGCCCCAACTCAAGCCACATATGTAATTTAAAATGTTCTAGAAAACACATTTTTGAAAGGAAAAGTAGGCAAAATTCTTTATTTTTAATTAAATCCAATACAAGAACATCATTTCAACATGTAATCACTATTTTAAAATCATTAACGAACTGTTTAATGTTCTTTTTTGTTTTCATGCTTCTTGTTGTTGTTGTTGTTAAGTGCTGTTGAGTCGAGTCCGACTCATAGCGACCCTATGTACAGCAGATCAAAACACTTCCCGATTCTGTGCCAGGCACACAATCTTATGTTTAAGCCCACTGTTGCAGACACTGAGTCAATCCATCTGGTGGAGGGTTTTCCTCATTTGCGTTGACCTGCCACTCTCCCAAACATGATGTCCTTCTCCAGGGATTGATCTCTCTTGACTACATGTCCAAAATGTTAGACCCAGTCTGGTCATTCTTGCTTCCAAGGAGCACTCTGGTTGCACTTATTCTAGGACAGATCTGTTGGTTCTTTTGGCAGTACACGGTATATTCAATAGATGTCTCCAGCACCATAATTCAAAAGCATCAATTCTTTTCCTGTTCCCTTGTTGAATGTCCAGCTTTCACAACCATATGATGCGACTGAAAATACCATGGCATGAGTCAGACGCACCTTCGTCTTTAATGTGACATCTTTCCTTTTCAACACTCTAAAGAGATCTTTTGCCACAGCTTTTCCTAGAGCAATGAGTCTTTTGATTTCTTGAATGCTGCTTCTGCAGGTGTTGATTATAGAGCCAAGCAAAGCAAAATCTTGGACAACCTCAATCTTTTCTCCATTTATTGTGAAGTTGTGTGCTGACCCAGTCGTAAGGACTTTTGTTTTGTTGCAACCCATATTGAAGGCTATGATCTTTGATCTTCATCAGTAAATGTTTTAAATCCTCTTCACTTTCAGCAAGCAGAGTTATGTCATCTGCATAATGCAGGTTGTTAATGAGTCTTCCTCCAATTCTGATGCCACATTCTTCCTCATAAAGTCCAGCTTCTTGGATTATTTGCTCAGCATATAAATTGAAGAGACAGGGTGAAAGTATACAGCCCTGACGCACACCTTTCTCAAAATTTGAGGTGTGTTTTATACTAACCAGACATGTCAAGTGAAACTTGTCTCATTTCAGTTGCTCAATAGTTACATGGGGCATATGGCTGCTGTATTGGACAATATGTCTTATGGTCCGTTAAGTTTATTTGTCAGTGAGTGCAGTGTAACACAGAAAAGCACAAGTTACTATCTGGATGCCTATGGTTTTTACCATTGTTTCCAGTTCTCCCAGCTTTTGGGTAAGTGGGAGGATTGCCTTCCCCAACAATGGGCAAACCCAAATGACTTGCTTTGGCCAAGATAATGTGAACAGCACAATGCATCCTTTCCAGTTAGTTGTTTTGTAGTTATTGTTAGGTGCCATCCAGTCAGGTCTGACTCATAGCTACCCTATGTACAACTAAATAAAACACTCACCAACTTGGTGCCAGGCACACCATTTTTTAAATATTTAAGTCCATTGTTGCAGGCACTGTGTCAATCCATCTAGATGAGGGTGTTCCTTTTTTTCATTGACCTGTCACTTTCCCAAACAATGATGTCCTTCTCCAGGGATTGGTCCCTATTGACAACATATCCAAAATACCTAAGATGCAGTCTAGCCATCTGCTTCCAAGGAGCACTCTGGTTGAACTTCTAGGACAGATCTGTTGGTTCTTAATTGTCAGTCCATGATATATTCAATATTGATCTCCAGCACCATAATTCAAAAGCATCAATTCTTTTCCTGTCTCCCTTATTTGGTGTCCAGGTTTCACGACCCCATGATACAACTGAAAATACTATGGCATGAGTCAGGTGCACCTTCATCTTCAATATGACATCTTTACTTTGCAACACTTTAAAGAGGTCTTTTGCAACAATTTTTCCCAATGCAGTGCACCTTTTGATTTCTTGACTGGTGCTTCCATGGGTGTTGATTGTAGAACCAAGTAAAGCAAAATCTTGGAAACCTCAACCTTTCTCCATTTATCATGAAGTTGCGTACTGACCCAGTTGCAAGGATTTTTGTTTTCTTGATATTGAGGTCCAATCCATACTGAAGGCTGTGTTCTTTGATCTTCATCAATAAATGTTTCAAATCCTCTTCACTTTCAGCAAGCAAAGTTGTGTCATCTGCATAACACAGTTTGTTAATGAGTCTTCCTCCAATCAAGATGCCATGTATTCTTCTTCATAAAGCCCAGCTTCTTGGATTATTTCCTTTGCATAGAGATTGAAGAGGTATGGTGAAAGGATACAGCCCTGACACACACCTTTCTTGACTTTAAACCAGCAGTGCTTCCTTATTCTGTTCAAACAACTGACTCCTGGTCCATGTACAGAGTCCTCATGATTACAATTAGGTGCTCTGGTATTCCCACTCTCTGCAATCTTATACATAATTTTTTATGATCCACACAGTCAAATGTCTTTGCATAATCAATAAAACAGACATCTTACTGGTATTGTCTGTTTTGCATTAATATTCATCTGACACAAACAATGATGTCCCTGGTTCCATGCCCAATCAAATCCAACTTGATTTTCTAACAGTTACCTGTCTATACACTGCTGCGGTCACTTTTGAGTGATCTTTAACAAAATTTTACTTCCATATGATAGTACTGATATCATTCAATAATTTCTATATTTGATTGGATCCTCTTTTTTTGGGAATAGGCACAAATATGGATCTCTTCCACTCAATTGGCCAGGTAGCTGGTTTCCAAATCTCTTGGCATAGACAAGTGAGAACCTCCAGTGCTGCATCTGTTTGTTGATACATCTCTATTGATATTCCATTTATTCCTGGAACCTTGTGATTTGCCAGTTCCTTCAAGGCAGCTTCCACTTCATCCTTTTGTACCATTGGTTCCTGATCATATGCAACCTCTTGAAATGGCTGGTCTTCCATTAACTCTTTTTGGTGTAATGACTCTGTATGCCTTCCATCTTCTTTGATGTTCCCTGTGTTGTTTAATATTCTCCCTAAAGAATCTTTCACTATTGCCATTCAAGGTTTGAATTTTCTCTTCAGTTCTTTAACCTTGAGAAAAATAGTGTGTCCCTCACTTGTGGTTTTCTTTCTCCAGCTCTTTGTACATGTCATTATAATATTTGATTTTGTCTTTTCAAACTGTCCTTGAAATCTTCTGTTTACTTCTGTTACTTTTTCAGGTCTTGCTTCCTTTTACTTTAGCTGCTCAATTTCAAGGGCAAATTTCAGGGTCTCTTTTGACATGTAACTTGGTCTTTTCTTTTTTTTCTATCTTTTTAATAACCTTTTGCTTTCTTCATGGATGGTGTCTTTGATGTCATGCCACAACTCGTCTGGTCTCCCATCATTAGTGTCTAGTGAATCAAACCTGTTCTTGAGGTGGTCTCAGAATTCAGGTGGGATATTCTTAAGATGATACTTTGACTCTCATACACTCATTCTAATTTTCTTCAGTTTCATTTTGAACCTGCATATGAGCAATTGATGGTCTGACCCACAATCAGGACCTGGTCTTTTTTTGACTTTTGATATTGAGATTTTAGATTTTTCTATTATCTCTTTCCAGAAATGTAGTCAGTTGGATTCCTGTATGTTCCATCTGATGAATTCTTTGTGTATAAGTCACCATTTACATTGATGAAAAAATTTATTTGCAAAGAAAAGGTCATTGGTTTGGAATCTATCATGTGATCTCCACCATTGTTTCTGCCACCCAAGGACATATTTTCAGACTGGTGAGACTTCCTTGTTTCCAACTTTTGCATTCCAGTCAGCAGTAATTATGAGTACATCCTGATTGAATATTGGATCAACTTCAGATTGCAGAACCTGGTAAAAATCTTCCCTACCTTTATTTGTAGCCATAGTTGTGGTTGTGTAAATTTGAATAATAGTCATATTAACTGGCCTTCCTTATAGGTGTATGGATATTATTCTATCACTGACAGCATTGTACTTTAGGACAGATCTTGAGATGTCTTTTTAAATGATGAATGCAACCCTATTTATCTTTAATCTGTCATTCCCGGAATAGTAGACCATATGATTATCTGATTCAAAATGGCCCATGCCAGTCTGTTTTAGCTCACTGATGCCTAGAATGTTGATGTTTATGTGCTCCATTTCCCTTTGATGATTTCTAGTTTTCCTAGATTCATACTATGTACATTCCATGTTCTAATTATTAATGGATGTTTACAGTTGTTCCTTCTCATTTTGAGTCATGCCATATCAGCCAATGGAGGTACCTGGAGTTTTTCTCTTGTCATTAAGGTAGGCTCTACTTTGAGAAGGCAAGTCTTCCCCAGTCATCTTTTGAGTGCCTTCCAACCGGAGGGGATCATTCCTTTAGCACTATATCTGATAGTGTTTCTCTGCTATTCATAGAGATTTCAATGCCTAATTGCTTCAGGAATGGGTTGCTGTGTCCTTTTCCCTACTCTGTCTTGATCTGGAAGCTCAACTAAAACCTCTCCACCATGAGTGACCCTTCTGGTATCTGTAATTCCAGTGGTATAGCTTTCAGCATCACAGCAACATGCAAGCCTCCACAGTATTACAAACTGACAGACACATGGAGGTAGTGTTGTTTTAAGAGCTGTGAATACCCTGTTTTCTCTTCCCCTGCCATGGCAATCATGGAAGCTTGTGTTGATCTGGAGTTGCCCTGAGATTGAAGCTGTCTGGTATGCTGAGCCTACATATGGAAGATAGCTGCCCTACATGATTGGCAGAGTAACATTTTTTCCCCTTCTCTGCTTCTCTAGGTGCCCCTCTGAAGGTTCTGATAACAAGAGCTCCCAATTCCTCTTTCAACCTAAGGGTAATAACCAGTTTCAGATATTGCTAACCCTGGTGTTCTACTTTTCTGAGCCTTACAATAATCCTTGGGCTGGTATTTAGCTCATTTGGTAGAGTGCCGCTCTGCAGTCTCTGAGGTCCTGGGTTCGAGTCCCAGCACCGCAAAAATGGTAGAAGGATGTGGCAATCCACTCCCAAGGCAATCCTGAAACAATCAGCCATTGAAAACCCTATGAGGTTCTCTATGAGTTGGACATCACTCGATGGCACCTAACAATAACAAGAATACTCCTTGTAAACTATCTCTCTACTAAACTGTCTTCAATTATCCTTTAGAATTGTGTTGTCTGTTTCCTGTCAAGAATCTGACTGATAAAGTGCATTTGCCAAAGTGAAATGAGCCTAAGGACAGAACATGATGAGTATATTTAAAAAATAATTCATTCAATGGGTATAAATCAATTTCTAAAGCAGTGGTCTAAGATGTTTTCTCAGCTACTCTTATCATACAAAAGATCTTTCTCCCCCTTTTGCAAAAATGTGCATTCATTGCTTACAGTGATTTTTGTGTAATGTGTTTAAGGAAATCTGTTTGCTTGAATCCTGTTGGTCTTCATTCTTTGTTAAAATATGTCCAAAACATTATGGTAAAAGTTCATCCTCTATATGATCTGTAAGCTCGAACTCCTACCAAGAAACCTGAGGCTTGTAAGAGTTGTTCCTGTGTTACTTGTTCACTTGCAGAAGGATCAGGAAGACACAAACAAGCACAAAGAAGGCAAAAATAGCTCATCACATAAAGATAATAACTACTATTGTATACAATTCCAAATTCCTAAAAACTGAATCTCATTCTCTGAGTATAATCTTTTAATTTGTTTCTCTGACTAAAGTTTGAACTCACTTCCACATCAGTAAATATATTTCTATGCTATTATTGTTTCCATTATTAGCCCTTTCCATTTTATTAGCTCTTTAGGTCAATATCAGTTTTTCACCTTTCAAATAACACTGTATATGTCCTTGTATCTTTTAGAGTCTGGCCAAATTTTCCACAAATAAATTCTTGGAATTGAGAATGCACAAATTAGAAGGGTTTTCATGTTTGAAGATTTCAGATAGGTTTTTAGTGTGCTCTCTGACCAACTTATGCTCTTCAGAGGAATGTAGAGGATTGCTGTCTACTTCCACCTGGTCAACACTGAGTATTATCTTTGATTTTGTCCCTTCAATAGAAAATAGATGGTGATTCTTTTAAGTTTGCACTTCTAAATTTACAATGAAAAAAAGATTCTCACATTTTGGACAGTTGTATTTCTTCACTTGTGATTTTACTCTTTGTGATTTTCCAATGTTGCTATTAGTGAGTGTTCAGACTTGTAAAACTCTAAATAATAACACTTCAGTGCTTTTGTTAGGTCAAGTTCCTGACAGAAAGGATTTCTTGTCATCTTCCTTACAAGTCCATAGCTTTCCGCATGATTTTGCTTAACACAAATGAGGAGATAAAAGGTGCCAAAAGGTAATTTAATTAGAAGGGCTTAGTGATTATACAAGATGCTATTAGTGCTACCCCAACCTCTGTTCCATTTAGTGGTCCTGACTTCCAGCTACTGTGAGCATTGGTGGCTGACAACTCATAGATGCACCTTTTTCAGGAAAATTGTCCTGAAAGGGATCCTGTCTCAAATGCCAAGATGGCCTACAGCCAATTAGTGGCTGGTGGGGAGGAGAATGTAAAAGCCTAAACCCTAAGGGGAAAAAAACTCCATGACATTGTGTTTGTCCCAAATCTTTTGGTAGGGTTCGGCTGAGGCTAGACCTCATCTAGTTAAATTAAATTTGGTCCAAAGCTATTTCTATCTATTGAGTCTTTACTTAGTGAGCTGAAACCTGACTTAAGAGTTTATTTCTTATAACAAATAGCTGAGTTCCAGCCAAGCTTCACCCAATCACAGGCTGGCACATTCCAGGCCAGCAGATTCCACCATTACCATATAAGGCAAGTGTTTCATTACGCTATGTAGAGATAATGCAAATGCCTAACTACCACCAATAAAAGTATTTTCATATGTTATTGGTATTTTATTAGAATTTCACTGTCCATTTCTTAAAAAATAGATTACAATGCAATTTAGAAAGAATTGGGATCTTATAATATGAAAGCTTTTCTTTTTTTGGAGTACTTGGGGGTTGAATCTAGGGCCTTACACATGCTTTGCAAGTGCTTTACCCCTAGGCAGCACCCCCAGTCTATTTTTTATTTTTTATCTTGAGACAACATCTCTCTAAGTTATACAGGCTGCCTCTGGCCTTGAACTTGCTATCCTCCTGCCTCCACCTCCTGGATGGCTGGGATTACAGGCATGAGTCACCATGCCTGGATGGGAGAATTTCTTAAAAGATCTCTCTCCATTTATTCACATATTTTTATGACTCATAGTAAAGTTGCATAGTTTTTGTATGCTATATGTATTAAATTTTTTCTTATGTTTTATTTTGACTCATTATTAGGAATAACTGTGTTTAAAACATGCTAATATATAGATGAATTATTATTTTGTGAGACTATAACTATGAATAGTATTAATGAAGTTGCTTGGACTGTAGCTAAAAATGTTGGCAAATAATCTTCAATCTTGGTTTGTTCAATTTAATTCTAATGTTTCATAGTTATATTTATTATATGTCCAGTTGCTAAATAAACTTACAGAAAGTTTTAGAGATGAGATTAGTAATCTCTCTCAGCTAAGAAGTTTAAGAATCTCTGAGAAGTCATCCAGAGGGGTCTATCCAAAACTGTCAATCAACTGTTACACACTCATGCAGCATACCAACAGGCTTCTGTTCTTATTGGGCATCTGCTCTTATTGGCTGATTAAATTGTTAAACTGTACACATCACCTGTACTTCCATGCATGTAGCTACTCCCATTCAAGTTAAATATGCAACATACCATATTATTCTTTGGACCTAAGATTATTTTATAAAACATTTTTTGAAAAAACTAATAAGAAAGGGATAATTATAGATAGCTTGTGAGCCAATAATTGACATATATTATCTCACTATTCCTATCAACCTTTCATTCATTCAGAACTCTTTATAAACACTATGTGTCCAGCTCTCAATTTGAGAGTTTGGTAGAGAGATGACTTCTATAATGCTATGTGAAAGTAGAAGCATACAGTTATAAGAGCTCAAGGGAGGGGCATCTAATCTAGATTTGAATTCTCAGAAAGGTTTCAGGATATAAACTCCAAAATAAGAAGTGAAAGGGAGCTGGAGTTATGATAAGTTAGTAGAAGAAATGGAATTTTTCTTCTTAATAGAAGAGTATATATGGGATTGTTGTTGTTAGGTGCTGTCAAGTCTGGTCTGACTCATAGCGACCCTGTGTACAATAGAATGAAACACTACCCAACAACGCACCATGCCCAGCACTACTGTCAATGCTTCTCTGCTATTCATAGGGTTTTCGATGGCTGATGGTTTCCAGAGTGGGCTGCCTGATCCTCCTCACAAGCCTATAGCACCTGGTATTTCCAGGCAGTCTCCCATCCAAGTACTAACCAGGCCTAGCCCTGCTTATTTCCAAAATCTGATGGGATCAGACATGAGGTTTGCATGGCAGTAGACATGTATGGGGTTATTATGGTTGCTGTTAGGTGCCATGGAGTCATGTTCAACTCACAGTGACCCTCATAGAGTTTTCAAAGGCTGATTGTTTTGGGATTGCCTCAGGAGTGGATTGCCACATCCTTCTCCCATTTTTGCAGTGCTGGGAATCAAACCCAGATCTCAGAGACTGCAGAGTGGTGTTCTACCAACTGAGCTAAATCCCAGCCCATGTATGGGGTAGTGGAATTAAATTTGTAAAAGTTGAGGATGATGTGAAGCAAGGAAAGGAGAGTTACAAGATTACTGTTTCCTTGGTTTCCAAACTAGTGCCCAGATCTCAGAGTGTTGTCAGAATTTAGCTGGTACAATTTAGCAGGACAATTCTCTAAGAAATAGTGGTCTCAGATCACTGGCTATAAGCAAAAAATATTTTCACAAACCAGATTCTGTTTTGCTGTATTTGTCTGGAGGCATACCAGCTTAAACTGAAAATCATTTCTCCTAAAGAAATAACAAAATAAATACTGGCTACTGACTCCTCTACTCTTCAAGAGACAAAAGAAAATCAGTCAATTCCTTTGCTGCTACATAACTGTAACACTGGCATTCTAGCTCAGTCTCTAGATTATTGTGATTTCCCAACTCAACCTTACTCAGATATATATCTGATATATATATATATATATGTTCATATATATATATATGCTTATATACATATGTATCTGTTAGGTGCCATAATACACACACACACATACACACACACTCATACATATACATGCATTTTTTTTCAGTACTTGGGGATTGAACCCAGGGCCTTGCATATACTTTGCAGTGTTCTACCACTGAGCCACATCCCCAGCCCATTTTTTTATTCTTTGAATCAGGGTCTTGATTAGTTACCAAGGCTGCCTCTGGCCTCTTGCAATCCTTCAGTCTCCAGCTCCCAAGTCACTGAGATTACAGGTATGTGCCACCACTCATGACTATTTCTATATTTTATATTTAATTGTTTTTAACACTCCACCCCTGGTTTCAATTATGACCACTCCCTTCTCCCTGCCCCCTCTCAAAGAGGTTATGTCATAAAGTCCACGGTACAGAGACAGAATAACAAAATTGAGAAAGGGGAAACTAAGGCTGGTCACTAAGAATTTATTGGAACCAGGGACTTGAATTTCATTGGTTATGTTTTCCCTTTTCTTGCCTCTCAGGATACACAACTAGTCCCCACCTTTCAAATAACAACTGCTCCATCTACAGCTACATCCCTCAAGCTTTGTATCTTTCACTTTTAACCACCTACAAGATGCCCACTTGACTCTCTGAGCCCAGTTCCAGAAATTTCCAGGAAAAGGCTTTTAACTCAGCTTAGATCAAGCTCTCATTTTTGGTCCACTCAACTACAGTCAAGGTGACAGGATTCCTTCATAAACCCCAGCTGCTTTTTGTAGTTATCATGGGTCCGGAGCACAGTTCTCTACAAAACAAGAACTTGAGGGCTAGTAGGTGATGGTTATAAAAGAGATGGGCAGGCACTGCCACCCTCATTTAATAAGCATTCTAAGCAGCTGCTTACATAATAAGATTTTTTTGCCATTTCATGACCTTAAAATTAGCTTCTCTAACCAATTTATCAGAACCAAAATCATCCCACTGAGTGAAGGCAGTCTGTCTCCTGAAGGCTCAGTTAAAAAGCATAACGTCCCCTGCCACTTCACTGGCTTCACATTGTACTCTGTTTTGCTTACCGGTTGCATTTGAATCAATGGACTTCTTTCTGTTCTTCAAATTCACCCTAATGATTACCACTGTAGGATTTAGAGTTACGGTTTGCTCTGTGTGAAACACTCTGCCGCCAAGATTTTTGCATGGCTGGCTCCACCAGACTTAAAGGTCACCCCAGGGAGGCCTTCTTTAATTGTACAACTTGAAATAATCTGCATGGTATTTATTGTGCTCATAATATTGATCAATATCTGAAATTTTTCATGCATATATTTGTTCTCTTGATATTATAACAAGCTTTAAGTAACAGAATAACCAGGTAAAAATTGCATAAATTAGAATTACGAACTCAGTGAAAGTGTTCAGAAGTAGTTTCACAGTTGGGTTAAGTAGTTCAACACCATTATCAAGAATCTGTAATTAGGACTCTCTGCTCTACTATCTTGAAAAATATTGTCCATGCAGCCTCTTATGGCTTCAAGAAAGGTACAGAAGCTCACCCACATCCCAAAGTAGGCCAGAAAGAGTGGGGAACCTGCACAGCTAAGAATGAAAACTTTCCAAGAAGCCACAAGCCCACTTTCACTAAAAGGGTAATGGCAAGAATTTGATCATATATCCAAATCTTAGCTACAGGGGAGACTGGGAAAGCAAATGTCTGCTTTTTTTTTTTTTTTTCCCCCTTTTGCTTCCATTCATCATGGAAGTGATCCCTGACAATAAGGCAGACAGGGAGGCAGTGACTACAGGGAAGGCAAAAGCAAGGTCTGTTATGTGGTCTGTCTCTATGTCTTTAACTATAAAATGGAAATTTCACAAGAGCAAGTGCCCAGAGGCCCAAAGACAATCCATCCTCTGTACTTACCAGCTTATACAAGCATGTACTTTCCCTTTGTTGTTTAAGCCAGCTTGAGCTTTATTCTTTCTTTTTCAATGGTACCATCCTAAGCAACAACCCACTCCAATAAATTAACATAATCCAGCCAATATTTTGGTACCACAAATGTCACCAATCAACTGGCTGAGGTCCTTTTGCTCTACCTGGACAGGAATCATGGATAGGCAAGGAGAGGCTCTTCCAGTGCTAGCAGTCCCAGGTCCTAGGCCTAGGGGCTGGACTGGCAGACCCAGAAGTTTACAGCTCCATGCCCTGACAGCTAGGGGCCTATTGCTCCAGGCTTGAGAATCCAGAGACTTCTGCCTCTGAGCACTCAAGTAGGAGGGTTTTTGCTCTGGGCTTTAATCACTAGTGGCCCTGGCACTTGGCAGCTTTTGTAATCCTCTGCTCTTGCAGCAGCAAGCAGAAGCAGGAGGCACCTTCTAGTGTTACAGCTCTTATATAGGTATCAGGTGCTGGGACCCTCAGTCCTACAGCAGCAAGTGTTACAACTTGAGGGCTTAGAATGTTGGGATCCCTAGACCTTGGCAGTTCTCAGGCCTGGGGTATATGAGACCCTTGGATCTCTGGAAGCTCTCTGGATCTCTTCAATTACCAGGACCTGCAGTGTCTCATCTTCAGATCTTCACAGCCCTCATTATCTCTGTTGCTCAGCTCCCAATTGTTTCTGCCCTGTTGTTTCTGTTGTTTCAGCTCTCTGGAACTCTTCAGCTGCCCTCTCATTGCTACTGCCACTACTTTTGCCATCCTTTCTTTCTCTTTTCATGCTACCAGCTCAGCCTGCTCTACTAATACTAAAGATCAAAAATAGGCAAGAAAAGATCACTCCAGAGAAAACCTTTTATGAGGTCTAATGTTCAACACCAGGAGGCAGCGCAGGAGGATGTCTTCTTATATAGACAAAAAGGGGGTGTGGCAAGGGTTTCTGCACCAATCATGTCAGTCTTGCATACAAATGAAGGCTTGTTTTTGCATCAACCATGGCTCAGTCCCTCATGTAAATAAGAAAATGCATTGGCACCAATCACAGCATTCCCTAATGTAAATGAAGGACTGTGTTTGCTCAAGTCACAGGCCTTCTGCTGGGCCACCAAGAAGCTCCCCCTCTGGCGTGGTTGGAAATCACTACAGCGTCATCTAGAGTTCACTGAGGCTTGTGATGGCAAAAAATCTGGCTCAAGTTGTTGAAACACTCACAGCTAGGATAGTGCTTTCTAGAGCTGGAATTATTCTTCAGCAGCAAGTAGCTGTGGTTGCTGTATAGTTTCCTCAAGATGGTTTGAAGTGTTCAGAGCAGCCAGTGTTGACATAAGGGCAGTCTGGCTGGCTGCTTGGCTGATAGTCCTTCACTCAAGGTAGCCAGGGAACAAGGGAAGGTTCTAACAACCATCAGTTAGGGAGTCCAATTGCCCCATCCTCTCCCATATCTTAGCTTATTTAAAGGAAAAATAAACATTAAAAGAGATCCTTACAATTAAAGCTTATTATTAACATTAACCATATTTAACAGTACTCTACCAATGTTTAAATTCTGCCCAATTGCCCAAAGGTAAGGTGGGTCCCTCTAAACTATCTCAGTAGCATGCAGGACTGGTTTATTCATCAGGAATAGCAGGCACTGTGCCTGGGGTCTATAATATTTGTAAGAACTCATGAAAATGATTTTTATTTTGTCTTATAACTAAAGAGAAAATAATGCATATATAATAATCCAGTCTGGATTATTTTTATCATTGTCTCTAGGCAGTTGTAAAAGCATTTTTAATATATTTTGCAGAAGAAGGGTCCCACAAAAGTAAAAGTGTCCAGGGAACTCTGAAGTTATAATGCAGCCCTACTTAGACAAATCCTGGTAGATTATGAAGTAATTCTCTTGCGGAATAAATATAGGACTCTTTGGAGGAATTTTGATAGCAGAGAGAAATTTAGGAAAATGGGATAAGATCCTTTTTCAGAAATACAGGCCTAGCTAGGATATTCTAATGAGGATTCCTGAAAACGCAACATGAACCAGATGATCTTGGAAAACTAAGAGTGGAAAATAATAGGAATGTGGGCAAGGGTGCCAGCCATAGAGGGGAAGAAGATAAGAATGGACAAAACTCTTACTATAAATAATTTCTGCATATTGGTGATGGCCTCGATTACAACAGGGATAAAACAGGGATGTTTTAGCTGGGGGCTGTTCCTGCTATTCTAGGATCTCAACATTTTTCCCACTTTTGAAATAAACTCTCAGACATGTGCTTACAGAAAATCAGTCTGCTGTCAACATCCGGGTTAGATTGTTTTATATTTTAGGTTACTGTGTCCTGTGTCCTTATTATAATGTCAGGGTCTATATGTGGTCAAATTAAAGGGAGAAAGAACAAAAGAAAGGAAGAAAGAAAGAAAGAAAGAAAGAAAGAAAGAAAGAAAGAAAGAGAGAGAGAGAGAGAGAGAGGAAAGAAAAGAAAGAAGCAAGCTCACCAGATTGGAAATTCCTAGTCCTGTTTTTGTTACTCCCAGGAATCTATGATTATTCAAAATAAAACAAAGGAAGAATGTTTTAAGACTTTACTCAAGTTAATATTAAAATGTGTGCAGCAGCATGCATAAAGCACAAGGCTATGGTAGAAGACCTGTAAATTTACTGACTCAAACCCCAACCAAGGCAGTTGCAGCTGTGGGATGCCAGAACCCTTATGATGCACAGCAATTCCTTTGGCATCGTCCTGCTATGGGCTCCTCTCCATTGAGACCAGCCTGTGAAGCCAAGTTGCACTGTACCTGCCAGCAGCATTAGAGAAAGTCAGGGTGACATGAGTATTTGGTGCCCTTGTCTTGCCATTTGACATAAAAAGCATGTGTGCAGCAGGTAAGGAGTTAAAGTACCCGGACTAGGATAGTGAACTGTTAGGAAAAACATCCCCAGTTGGTTTCCCTCCCCAGGCACACAGTCTACCCCAAGCTCCCTACTGCCTTGATCCCTCCAGAAGAGGATGCCAGACTGGAGAGCCAATGTCCTAATTTTACTCTTTAAAAAATTGATGATTCTTCTACAGACAGCGGTAATGGTTGCACAACAGTGTGAATGCACTTAATTGCCACTGAGTTGTACACTTAAAAATGATTATAGTGACAAAAAAAATCAATGGTCCCCTAAATCAATAGTTCATTCTTGTTTTTTAAACTATCTCAGCCTATCTACTATCCAAATCATTACTGTGTGTTTTTCTAAGAGTTGAGTTGGCCATATCTCCCAGGAGGTTTAAGAATGCACTGCTGGGTATCTCCTTTGCCTTCATGTTAAATAGTAATGCTCTTGACAATGCCCACTCTGTGTGAGAAGTGAGAGTCTGGCAAGGATTTCTTCCCCAACTGTGGAGCTAATCTCCGTGTTTCTAATTTCAAGGTCATTTTAGTACCTTTCTCCCCAGCCTCCTTTGTTTTCTATGTGCAACTGCTTACCGAGCCTGATGATCTGTCCACATTAGTTTCCCAGGCTTCAAAATAGAAAATCAATCTGCTTCAGCTTTAATTTTTATTGTTAAATATAACATATGGAAAAGTGTATAAAACAGATGTATAGTATAATGAATAGTTATAACATGAACACTCCTGAAGTTGCCAGTGGTTAAGAAATAGAACACTGCCACAGTCAGAAGCCCGCTGTGTATCCAGCATCTTCTCCAACTTCCTCCTCTTCCTAGGAGTAAAGACTCCATTAGTATAAATGGAAAAAAATCCTTTGTCCTTCTTTTGAATTTTACCACCCATGTATATTTTACTTAACATCTTTCTTAAAATTTATAAATGGAATCATAATGCTACTTTCAGCCAATCCTTACCTATTTTCATTTATTCTGCTTCTACCATATTGTACTTTCTTCTAATTCACTCTCCATTTGTAATTCCTTTAGAGAGAGCTGTGCTCTATCAAGTAATGCTTCAATGCTAATAGATTAATTGCCTCCCAGTACTGCATAATTAAAAACTCTCTCTCCTTCTATTACACTGATTTAGATAAGAAATGTGATGTGCCTTGGCCCAGGGTGACATTTGGACTATTTAATGAATCATCAGGGGAATCCATCACTCAATATAGACAACAGGGTTAAGGCCCTAGCATGACTGGCTTGGTACCTCCTGACAGTATTGAGCCTACCTCTGGCCCTTACTATTCCCTCTGCCTGGTCTCACCTATCCTGAAAATTCCAGATCAGGATCCAAATCCCAGCTCAATCCCAGATTGAACAGCACAAGTTGGACACATGACAAATGCTTTGTTTTCTTATCTGCAAAGGGGCTGGATTAAGATATTTTTGAAGATCCTTTCAGATCTAGAGTGACTGGAAGAGCCTGTTTTGTGTCTGTTATGGCAACACTCATCATTATGCTTTACATGTCAGTTGTGTATAACAAGACACCCAACAAAACTAAGTTTCTAGAGGTTAGGACCTGGGATTTTATTCCCGCTGAGTCCTCAGAGGTCATACTTCATAGAAAGTGTTACAGAAATGTTTGATGACTGAAGTCCCTATTTTATCATGCTACTCCACACTATTCTAATTTGCTTTTTCCTGAAATTCTCTGTCATTTGGGTTTTAATCTCAGCCTTCCTCTTAATATTTTCACTCTTTGAGATTGATATTTTAAATGCATAATCTTATTTCTTTAAGCAAGGTAATATATTCTCCAGGAAGCTCACACCCTGTTCACAGTAAGATCAGAACCTGGACTTCAGGGGGTATTCTGTGTTCATGGAATGATCAGGGGGCACTTGACCACAGATTCCAGCACCTAGGAAGGGACATGGAATGCTGTGACTATTCTACATGCTCTAAGGCAAGGGCTCATTTTGATTTTTCCATGAAAGGGCTTAGCAGTGTGGCCCTCCAGCCCTACAGAAGTATCATTACACTAACTGTTCTTGAGGTGGGGATAGAATTTTTTTTATTAACAGGACTCAAAAGACTTTCAGCTTCAAGTTGAGAAAACATCATCAGAAGTTTGGAGTTTTCCTTGGTGTTTGAGGGTAGAAAGCCTCTCACTTTCCAATCTCACCATAACTCCTAGCACTGCCCTATCCCAGTTTCCTATCACCTTTTGGGTGGATGGGTGGAGGCTTAAATGTTAGTCTACTCAGGCAACTGGATGCGTGCTCTGGCCAAGCACTAGAGTATTTAAGCAAATTAAAAACAGAAGCCTATAAACTAACCCCAGCTGTACTACTTCTAATGACTCCAAGCTGGGCTCTCAAGTATTTTGCCATTTTTAAAGTCAGTCATTTTTCCATGCCCACATTTCGTTTTGCTGTAATATGTATATGGCAAGAATTTTTCCATAAGCTTTAAAAATAGAACTAATACACCATTAGGCTAGTTTTCTCCTTTAAAATCATTGTAGTAACTTTGATCTATGAGTTTTTTTCTAGCCCTCTCTCATCATATTTCATATTTTTGTTCTTCCTGATAAAAAAAAAAAACTACTGGGAGTAGAGATAGCAGTAAAGATATTTGATCAAAGTGAATGGAATTGAAGAGTAAGCCATCTCTATTTTTCCTAGGATTGTATTGTTTAAGCTTAGCTTGGTTGGCTTTTAAAGTAGCCTTGGCTCTAAAACATACAGAATGACATGATCTAGAATTTAATATAGAAGCTCCCATTCTATGACAGGATAAACCAGGCTTCTTTGTACCAGTTAAGGAATCTGGGGAGAAACCACTGCTTAGAGGAGGTGGGAGCAAGAAATATGGATTGCCTTTTCTTCTTCTCCCTCAAGACAAGTGGGTCACCAATGTTTGATGCCAAGAAGTGGGGTATGACCTAAGCCCTATCCTTGGCTGAAATTTGTTCTTCTTAGAGAAGATACAGAAGTAATAACTTGTTTATTGCTAACAATTTGGAAGATACCAAAAGGATCCAAAAAAATTTTTTTTTCAGTACTGGGGAATGAACCCAGGGCCTTGCGCCTGCATGCTTTGCAAGTGCTGGACCACTGAGCTGAGCGCCCAGCCCATTTTTGTTTTTCTTTTTGAGACAGGGTCTCACTAAGTTATGCAGACTGCCTCTGGTCTCGATCTTGCGATCCTTCCACCTCCACCTTCCAAGCCGCTGGGATTAAGGTGTGTACCACCGAGCCCAGCAGGATCCAAATTTTTTTAATTAAAAAATTACAACCAGAGGTGACCATCATGTCTATGCTCTCTGTTCAGAGTACCAATCGCTTTTAAGGGTTTTTCACACACAAAAAACTGTGCAATGCAGATGGAGACTAACTTGCCAGATCTAACAAGAATGGAGAATTGAACAAGAATTCAGAACCCAGGAGGTGTGGGATAGCGACTGTGCCACAGCCCATGCACCTATTGGAGCAGGCCCCCATAGTGACCCAACAGTGAAGCCCTCACTTGCAGACCTGCCTCACTGGCCTTGTGCTCCAGCTGCTCACCTTGCAAAGCCAGGGCTCTGCATCTTGGCATCTTAGGGAAGACAAATGATGCTACCTGGAAAATAGTAAAAATCCTGGCTCTGTCTTCTCTCACTTCCACCAGACCAAACAGTCCATCAGTGAGTCCTATTTAGTTCAGTAAGTGCTTCTAAGAGGCCAAAGCAAATTGGCACCCACTCTACAGTGGGCATCCCCTGTCAACTAAGCAAATATCTCCAGCCACTGGCCAGATGCTAGGGGCCTTCTCCATATCAGACACTTGCAAAGGTGCGACATGGTGTGCAGCAGCTGATACTGTAAGAAGTAAACGTGAGTCCATGTGAGGTACGCTGGGAAGGGCAGAGGGATGGTGTTTCTGTGCCTAAAGGAACAAACCAAGACTATGGGGATTTATTGGAATGTCATTCCAGACTCCTTTGGGACTGTAAGGAGGAGCAGAGCCTGTTGGGATCTGTGCAATTAGAAAGTCCAACACAGACTTCCCCTCAGGATCTGTCCTCAGACAAAGGGTCGCTGAGAAGTTCTGCTAGTAATGTGCCCCATAGAATTCCATTCTCAATGACTGAGGTATGAGGGATGCATAACTGCTGGGAGGAGGAGAGAGGGTAGGAGATGGCCACCACATTTCTTGTTCTTTCGGGGTGGGGGGAAGAAACTGAAAATGGAAACCTTGTAGGACCGAGGTCTAAAGATTCCTGACATGCCCCAGATGGCCACCATGTACACACATACCCCAGCTCATGACAGGGCTGCCCAGTCACGGGCTACGCTAAAGGTATAAGCACATTGCATGCACAAGTGGCTCAGATGCCTATAGCTGCTACATAGCCTTCTTCCTCTTACCCTGCACCAGAAGCCTCATGGGGACTCTCTATGGCCAACTGACCAAGAAAGAAGAAAAAAGTTAGGTAATTCTGCATGATTTACCATTACCACCCAAAAGTAAGCGAATAAACACTGTAGCCCTTTCTCAGAGTGGTTATGAAGGATAGTATTTAATTTTTTAAAATGCTCCTCCTAGTTGGAAGAACATTGGAGCCCTGCATCTGGCTGTGCAGCTTGTCTGGAAGGCAAGGTGGCTAGAGGTCTACACTGGTTCTGAGCAGTAGCTAAAGGGTTAGGTGGATAGGCAGGGATTGAAAAGGACAATGACTGGGAGATTGCAGACAGAGAGGTCTGGGAAACTAGTATGTGACTAGACAGCATTCACACAGTGTGAAGATATATCTCTGTCTCATATCAAAGCTCCCCAAAGAGCGAGATCAGGAGAGGATTTTAGTCATGAACAAACTGACTTGTTCTATGGGATCAGTCAGCCTTTCCCCCAGCCATCCTGTCCCTTGCCCAATGAGCTGTGGCCACCACAGAGCTGCAGTTTGTACAGTGAATAGAATTCACTACGTGGACTACCACTCACCCCAGCTCAACTGGCTAAGGCTGCCGCTGAGTGCCCAGCCACCCTCCACTGGCAGAGAACAACAATCAACTCCCGAGGTGGCCCTGTTCCCTGGAGGCAGGTGTGATGTGGAGGGATACCAGCTAACCACCTGGTGGCAGATTGATTACATTGGGCCACTTCCATCATAGAAGTGGCAGTGCTTTGTTTTCAGTGAAATAGATACCCACCTTAGGGTAGGCATGTGCCTTACCTGTTTACAGTGTTTCTGCCAAAGCCACAATCCAGGGGTTTGGGGAATGCTTTCCTTACCTTCACTGAATTTTCCACGGCATTGTTCTGGACAAGAAGGTAAATTTCACCAACAAGACATGGCAATGTGCTTGCAATCTTGGAATTTTTTGATGTTATCCTTTCCCTATTATCTCTAGAACAAATGGCATGAAGGAATGATGAAATGGCCTCTAAAGACTGTTCTGGCACCAGCTGCAGGTAACCCCTCATAGGCCTGGGGCAGTATCCCCCAGGATGTAATATATCATGTATACCAGGACTGCACTTTCTCCCATAGCCAGGAGTTTAGGAATCAAGGTTGGAAAAAGGAATGGCTCTTCTTACTATTGCCTTTGGTGGTGCACTGGTAAAATTTTGCTTCATGATCCTGTAACTTAGGTTTTGCTGCTTTAGAAGTCTTAATTCCCAGGGAAGAATGCTTTTACCAGGGGATACAGAAAAGATTTTATTAAACTGGAAAATGAGACCACAACCTGGCTACTTTGCATTCCTCATATGTTTAACCAACAAGCTAAAAAGGGAGTTATGGTACTGACCAGGATGATTGACCCTGACTATCAAGTGGAATTTAGGCCACTCACTACTATAAAACGAGGGAAGGAGAATGTCTGAAATGCGGGAGGTCTCATGAGGTACACTTGTAGGTATCCGACTCATAGCAACCCTACATACAACCAGTGAAACACTATTGTCAGTGCTTCTCTGCTATTCATAGAGTTTTCAGTGGCTGATTGTTTTTTGGGAGTGGGTTGCTGGGTCCTTCTCCCAAGCTTACAGCAACTGGTGTTCCCAGGTGGTCTCTCATCCAAGTACTGACCAGGCCTGACCCTGCTTAGCTTGTGAGATCTGGCTGGATCTGACGCCACAGTGCTATGTCTGCAGGCGAGGTACACTTGTTGTTGTTAGATGCTGCCAAATCAGTATCTGACTCATAGTGACCCTACATACAACAAGCAAAACACTATTATCAGTGCTTCTCTGCTATGCATAGTTTTCAATGGCTGATTTTTGGGGAGTGGGTTACCAGGTCCTTCTCCCAAGCCTATAGCACCTGGTATTCCCAGGCAATCTCCCATCCAAGTACTAACCAGGCCCAACTCTGCTTAGCTTCTGATATCTGATGGAATGGGATGCCACAGTGCTACAGCTGCAGGTGAGGTACACTTAGGTATCCTATAATGTTGTAGAAGGAATTGTTTCTCCCAAAAAGATATGTTTAAATTCTAATCCTTGGTAACCCTTCCTTACATGGAAATAGGGTCTTTGCCCCCAGTGTAATCAACTTCAAGCAAGATCATATTAAATTAGGGCAGGCCCTAATCCAATATGACTGATGACATAAGAAGAGAAAGAAAGATGTAGAGAGAAGATACCCATGTGACAATGGAGGCACACTAGAGTTATGCTGCCATAAGCTAACAAACACTGAGAATTTCCAACAACCTAGAAGCTAGGAGAGAGGCCTGGGACAGATTCTTCACTATTTTAGCTGCCAAAAAGAACCAAACTTACTGACATTTTAATTTCAGACTCCTATTCTCTCAAACTGCAAGAGAATAAATTTCTGTTGTTTTAAGCTACTCAGTTTGTGGTAATTTGTTTGGCAGCCCAAGGAAAGTAATGCACATATTCTGAGATAAATATTAATAGAAAACTATAAAACCCAATCCAGACCTTTCAAGAACCTTAAAGTCTTGGGCTGCCCCAATATTCAAGGACTCAGGACAAGATTAAATGCTTGTTAAGGGAAAATAGAATATAGAATAAGTAGTGGAATAACAAAGATCACATAATCAGATGTAAAAACAAGGACTAAAATAGATATGAGTATTTCTACTTTATTTTGAAATGAGTATGTATGTTGTTAGGTGCCGTCAAGTTGGGTCCAACTCATAGTGATCCTATGTACAACAGAACAAAACACTCTCCAACATCATGCCCTGCACATGATCTTTTTAATGTTTAAGCCATTGTTACAGCCACTGTGTCAATCCATCTAGTTGAAGGTCTTCCTTTTTTTCCTTGACCCATCACGATCCCAAACATACTATACTTCTTCAGGGATTGGTCCCTCCTGACCACATGTCCAAAGTATGTAAGACACAATCTAGCCATCCTTGCTTCCAAAGAATATTCTGGATGCACTTCTAGGACAGATCTGTTGGTTTTCTTGGCAGTTCATGATATATTCAATATTTGTCTCCAGCACCATAATTTAAACCCATCAATTGTTCTCCTGTCTCCTTTATTCAATGTCCAGCATTCACAAGCATATGATGGCATGAGTCAGGCACACCTTCCTCGTCAATGTGGCATCTGTACTTTTCAACACTTTAAAGAGAATTTTGCAACAGCTTTTCCCAATGCATTGCATCTTTTGATTACTTGACTGCTGCTTCTGTGGGTGTTGATTGTAGAACCAAGTAAAGCAAAATCCTGGACAACTTCAGTCTTTTCTCCATTTATCATGAAGTTGCTTACTGACCCTGTTGAGAGGATTTTTGTTTTCTTGATGTTGAGGTGCAATCCGTGCTGAAGGCTGTGTTCTTTGATCTTCATCAGAAAATGTTTCAAATTTTCTTCACTTTTAGCAAGCAGAGTTGTATCATCTACATAATGCAGGTTGTTAATGTGTCTTCCTCCAATCCTGATGCTACATTCTTCTTCATAAAGTCCAGCTTCTCAGATTATTTGCTCAGCATAGGGATTGTAGAGGTATGATGAAAGAATACAGCTCTGAAACACACCTTTCCTGAGTTTAAACTAGGCAGTGTTTCTCTGTTTTGTTCGAATGACTGCCTCCTGGTCCTTGTACAGATTCTTCATGAGTACAATTAAGTGCTCTGGTATTGCTATTCTTCACAATGTTATCCATAATTTGTTGTGATCCACATAGTCAAATGTCTTTGTATACGCACACTATTTTTCTTCTCTCTTCTCATTTCCTTACTAATATGATAGTAAATAATTATATCTCTATATCTTGGCATAAGTTACAGGATATCAACAGGGAGTTGTTGTTGTTGTTGTTGTTGTTGTTGTTGTTGTTGCTGTTAGGTACCATAGAGTCATATCGAACTCATAGAGACCCTTATAGGGGTTTCAATGGCTGATTGTTTTGGGATTCCCTTGGGAGTGGATTGCCATGTCCTTCTCCCATTTTTGCAGTGCTGGGAATTGAATTTGGGACCTCAGAGACTGCAGAGTGGTGCTCTACCAACTAAGCTAAATCCCAGCCCTATCAGTAGGGAGTATGGGTCAGGTAAAAGAGGAATAAATATCACCCATAGACAGATAAAAGGATTTTTCTTTGTTGGAGGAAAGTATTAAGGCATTTTTTTTTCCTAGATATTATGGCAGGGATGATTGTGGTTTGTTGGAAGGAATCATGATTTTGCCATTGTTTTTAGTTAGAGGACAAGCCTGGATAAGGAGGTGTGTGTGGATGACAAGTAATTAAGGGTGAACTGTGGTGGCTTTGTACTCTGTCAAACTTCCTATGCTAGAGAATTTCCCATTTTCCAGAATTCCCATCCCTATATGGTCCTGAGTCAGCACTGGCCACAAAAGAAATCTGTGGAATATTTAGAAAAGTAGAAGTAATGCCAAGGCACAGGTGTTTTACACTCTGAAAGTCAGTGTAAAGTGGCAGGCAGCTCATGCGCACCGTGCTGAAAAGCTGCTCGCCTTGTCCACACAAGCAGGATGGTGCCCACAGTTCTTCCCACTACTACCAGATCTTTAGCTTCTCCAAGTCCTGGGTAAAAGGCAGGTGCAATTCAGTGGTGGAAGTTTCCAACTTCTGCAAATCACCCGCTGCATCAGAAGTAAAGAAGGTATGAGACGGATGTGGATTCCATCTTATCCTCATGGGGTCCAGTTTTTATTCTCAGAGGTTCAAGTTCATCTTTGCTTTTCTTTCCAGCTGCCAGTCTGGATAAATTTTAGTGGCTTCTGCCTCAATACCTGATGTAGAGACAACAGCATTGTATAGACTCCCCGACCAGGTCCTACAATTGTCTCAGGTCTTAACCTTATAATAAATCTCTTATTCCATTTAGTCAGAGTAGTGCTTAGCCTGGCTAAGAATGTTTGATACATTTACTCAAGTTCATAATTTGCATACCCTCAAAATCAAAATGAATTTGACCTCATGATTTCCCTTGACAAACTAAGTTATTTCATGATAGTTCATATCATTTAAAAAATCTTCGTTTAAAAAAGGTTCAGGGATAAAGATACATACCTAAGCCCTTATAGAATAAAATTTCATGAATTTACATGTTCACTTGGAATGTCTGATTATATCAGCTTGGTTTCATCACTGTTTACTCCTTGAAGAATAGGCTTTGGTAGGAAATAAGACGCCATTCTAATGGGGCTTGGCAGAGAGTTTAATGAAGAAACAATTTATATTGGTGTGAGCAGGGTTAGAGGAATCAACACAAGATGGGAAAACACCAAGAACTGTCCGCAGAGGAAGCCATTACCACCTCCATGCATGAAGGGACAAAGGACAGAACCAATGTAACCATAGTCTATAGAAAGCTAAATCCATGGCAGAGGGCCACCAGGAGGTGTAGATACAGCCATCACCACACTATGCCACAGCAGGATAGGAGTTCAGAGATCAAATACCCCAACCCCTCTTCAATTCCCACCTCGTTGTCTCCAGCTGATGTTTTGCATGGCAAGGGAGCCTGGGTGATACAGTTAGTATGACAGGTCAGAAAATGGAAATGGGGAGGGCAATCTGAGAACAGCCACTATGTTAGGGTAAAAAGGCTTTTAGGACTCATCATGAACAAGTATCCTATAGAAATTTCTACCATGCTGTGGTAATCAGAGCCAGCAGTCATAGCACTGTGGCTTTCAATCCCGTCAGATCTTGGAAGCTAAGCAGGGTTGGGCCTGGTTAGTAGTTGGATGGGAGGCTGCCTGTGAATACCAGGTGCTATAGGCTTGGGAGAAAGACCCAGCAACCCATTCCCCAAAACCAGTCCACCATTGCAACCCCTTGAATAGCAGAGAAGCACTGACAATAGTGTTTCGCCTGTTGTATATAAAGTTGCTATGAGATGGAGACTGACTATGGCACCTAACAACAACAATGGTAACCAGAAGGAGAGTATAGCAGTGTGAATTAATTTGCAAACAGCATCCAGCTGGAGCAGTTCATTTGCAATTGGTTAGTGGGAAGCGAATTAAAGTTGTCTAAGTTAGGCTCTTTCTACTCTATTATGATCTTTCCAGAACTAAAGAGAACAGGAGGTACTTCTAAATACTAAGTTCTTAAGGGAATTAACTCTTGCAGAATACAATGTACCATGATATAATCTAATACACAATCCATTTATTAAGGTAAAATATGCAAGAAAGTCCACAAGGAAAGCAATAATATTAAAAGCATTTCACCTTGACCTCTATTCAAAGCTCATCTGTGGCTTGTGTTCTCCTCAGCAGCGGCCGTTGTAAGAAGTTAATCCTCAGGTGGTTCTAATCACAAACAGCTGTACTGAAGAATGCTCCATTGCCCAGGACATTCCCTTGTAACACTCAGAAATCTTGACCCCTCCTTTTTCACTATCAATTTCATAAATGGTGATTTGTCAACCTTCAGAGACACAGGACAAGGACAAAGCCAGTTCCTAAACTCTTCTGTATTGTGTGAGAGTGTGATCCACCATCTACCCACTCCTGCCTGTGTCATCTAGCTAAGATAGGAGCTAGATGCTAGCAGAGGCATTGGCCAAGCTCCGAAGACACAGGTGCCTCTTCTCCTCTTTGTCCCCACATCTAATCTCTCAAGCCTGTAGCCATACCACTGTGGCGTCAGATCTTGGAAGCTAAGCAGGGACAAACCTGGTTAGTACTTGGATGGGAGACCACCTGGGAACACCAGTTGCTGTAGGCTTGGGAGAAGGACCCAGCAACCCACTCCCCCAAAACAATCAGCCATTGAAAACCCTATGAATAGCAGAGAAGCATGCAGTAGTGTTTTGTCTGTTGTACATAGGGTCTCTATGATTTGGACACTGACTCAAGGGCACCTAACAGCAACAATTACAATGTCTCAAAGCCCTCCTGTTTTTTCCTTAGTTCTTGCCTCCTCCCTTCCTCATGCTCATGGCTTAGGTCCTGAACCTCACCTACTCATTCTTGGGCCTCAATACCTTTTTTTTAGACTGGGCCCCACTGTGTAGCCCAGGCTGGCCTGGAACTCTAGATCCTCTTGTCTCAGGCTTCAAGTGCTGTTATATTACAGGCATGCAACGGTATGCCTGGCTCCTCAATACCTATTCATGGGCTCTCTGCTTCTAGACCCATCTTCCCTATTTTCTAGGAAATAATACTATTACTAGAAAATTCCCTAAGGAACCTATAATGGTTTTCTGTCAGAGCCTGATCTCCTCAACCATGACACTTAAGTCTCCCATCAACCAGCTACTTCTTATCTGGGCAAGGTGTTCTCATAACCAGATTTTGCCACTCTGATTAGGCTGTTTCCCTCTCTCCTTCCCCTTCCTTCCCTCCTTCCTCCTTCCTTCCTTCCTTCCTTCCCTCCTTCCTTCCATTAAACCTAACCTTAATCCTGCCTTTTCCAGTTGTTTAGAATGTCCCATCCCCTCCTCTAAACATAGTCCTTTATCTCAAGGCATTTTATGTCCTCCCTCTTTCCCAGAGTTTGGATTTTAGGCCCAAACAGTATTTTATTGTATTGTACAACCTAACCCTTAATTGCCCTTCTGTTATGATCCAAGTAGTGCCTAACAATTATGGGTGAAAATAATTACTCTGAGTCCTTACTTTGTGGCAGACACCATTCTAAGTACCTTTTCAGGTTTACATGTATTAACAAATTTAATCTGAACAATTGTATGGAGTTCTCTTATAAGCATTTTACAGGTGAGCAAACTGAAGCATGAAGAAGCTAAATACCTGGCCCCCAAATCACTTAACCCATAAAGGATGGAATGTGAGCTTGAACTTACATGAAATTTGTCTCCAGAATCCATGATGTTAATTGCCAAGTTATTCTGCATCCTGGAAAGAACAGGTGACTGGACATAATGATCTTTAACTACTATTTCCTCCAATTAGTTGATACTATAAATCTGATGCAAGTTTTTACATCAAGTATTAAACTACTCCCATTTGGCCAGGTGTAGTGGCTTATATATGTAATCCCAGAGATTCAGGAGGTAGAAGTAGGAGGGTCACATGTTTGAGGCCAGTGGCAACCTGCATAACTTAGCAAGACCCTGTCTCAAGATAAAAAATTTAAAAAAATAAAAGGGCTGGGGTCCAGCCCAGTGACAGAGCACTTGCAAAGTATGTGTGAGGCACTGGGTTCAACCCCAAGTACTGCAAATTTAATTAATTAATTTATTTATTTATTAATAATTAACCAAAAATAAACTACTCCCATTTTATGAGGCAAGAGATTGAAAACTGTTACGGATTAAGATAAAACTTCACACCTGTGGCTCTTTGCATAGAGACCAGTTCTGAGCAGAAGTACATTCAGGTGGTCTAGTTTTCCCTGCTGCAGGTACTCTCCCAGCTTTTGGCCATTTGATTGCTTACACAGTTTTTTTTTTTTCGCTTGGAACTGATTTAACTTGCTTAATTCTGTACTTGTCAAACACAATGAACATGATAAATCTAAGTTACAGATTTATCAAAAACATCTGTTAGTTTACAAAAAATGCACCCTTTCCTAAATTGTCCCCCACAAAAGCAAGATCTTGTTCATCTGTGAATAGACTTCTGCTCCTTTCCCAAGGACTAGATCCTTGGTGTTATGAGGTCTGCAGCATTATTCAGTATCAACTTGCAAGTTTAACCAAGGCATTCTTGCCTTTCTTTTTCTCAGCCCAAGGAATGTTTTAGACTTTTGGAAATTTTAGCTTATCACTTTTGAAATGATACAAAACAGCATTTCCTCCCTTTCTGTTCCATGACCCAGCATTGTCAATTTCTGTTTTAGAATTTCAGACCATGACACAAAGTTCTGTTTATGTTGATCTGTGCTATATTCTACATGGAATCTCTGGAAGTTTTAGTATCTCAGATGTGATTAAAAGTAAAAGATGTGAGGAGGCTCAGATATTTGAATTTGATTTACTATTTCTTCATTACCCTAACCCTGCAAAATCTAAACAAACATACCTAAAAGTGACCAACTGTATTACCATGGACTCCAGGCAAGGGCCTTTGTGTTTAATAAGATGAATTATCCTCTGTGAGGCTTTCCTGTATGCAAATAGGCTTGCATTTTCCCATGTGTTTCTTAACATAATTCCGACATATTTGATTTGAGTAATAATTTATGAAGCTTTAGGATTGCAGTATATCAAATCATTTTCATAAAATGAGTTTTGGTATCCTAAGAACTGAATCTTTTGTTATTGCCTTGTGCTGTGAAATGTCCCATGATCAATAACACTCATAATTGTGACTGATATTCCCCTAGTCAGTAATAGTAGCCTTTCCTGAGAGATTAGAGTAAAAAATAGAGCTCCACAGCCTCCTCCACCAGTCATAATAACCATGTCTCCTGACTGCTAATTACTTCTCCTATGAGTGTTGAGGCTGAGAGAAACAATGCAATACTGAATTACTTATTTTTAATAAGAGCTGTACATAGTCTCAATATTACTACAATTTCCTTTTCTTACCATAGTTAACTTATTAAAGTGTTCCTTTGTAGGTAAAAAAAAATTGTTTTTCCTGTAGCAAAACAAAATTGTTGATCCTGCTGTGCCATGCCTGAGCCATTTCACTGTCCAGCTTTTTATTGAAGAGCAGCTCATCTGGGATATAATACCTTTATAAAGGATATAAACTGATTTCTCAATATTAGTGAAAAAGATACTATATGACTTTTGCACCAGGAAACATTTGTTACCTTCCTTCTTTTCCTTATAAATATATCCTAAAGGCTGGGGACTAATAAGGATTACCCGCATAAGACAAAAGCAGATAATATTCCTTGGTAACTTCAAAGCATTGGTTATATCTTGATACTTTGTATGTGACCTGGAACATTTAACCTAAGAGTCTAGACATTGTCAAAGTAATAGACTCTCTGTAGAACATTTATAAAAGCAAGTAAGTGTTTGAGATTCAAAGTAGTTCTTCCAACACAGATATGTCCTATAATTTGATATTTCACTTTTACAGAATGAGAGCTCTACCTAGTTGTATGTTCTTAATAGATATTTCTGCTATCAAAGTGCAGTGATTCTGCATTTCTGAACATGGGCATCTGTCACAGAGCTGTAGTCTTATAACACATAAGATATGGAACACGTAAACTTTTGTTCACCTCCTAGAGGACAGATGTAGTATTCACAAGTGGAAGTAGCCAGGTGAACCAAGCAGACAAATGCAATGTTGCTTTAGTTGCAACAGAGTGTCTCCTACTGATGTACTTGGCTGCTTTCATATGTTATTGTTGTTAGGTGCCCTCGAGTCATATCCAACTCACAGCGACCCTCATAGGATTTTCAATGGCCTATTGTTCTGGTATTGCCTCAGGAGTGGATTGTCACGTCCTTGTGTTTTCGCAGTGCTGGGAATCGAACTTGGGACCTCAGAGATTGCAGAGCACCACTCTACCAACTGAGCTAAATCCCAGCCCTGCTTTCACACAGACAGCACAAAATATAGACATTAAAGGCACAGAGAGCCAGCTAGCTTACAATTATAGATTGCCCAGCTCCCAATTTCTTTTGATTCTATTTGGGATCACACTAGTGAAAACCAAAGAAAAAGCAACAACAACTATCTTTTCTTTTCATTGTTCCTCAGTTTACCCTTTTTCTTGGTTTATTTCATTTCATCAACATTTTAGAGATAATACTGTAACTCTAAAGTTGAATAATTTCCCCAAGATCCTAAGTATTTGGTGGTTGAAGCAGATTCTTCTCCAGACTAATTCAAAGTCCTTGTCTATGAAAACACAGTGCCTCTAACTATGCTTTCAGTACAGAAGACAGCCAGCCCTGAGGGTTCATTGTATTCATACTTAACCTTCACATTGACCTTGAGGCAGTTAATTCTATGTAACACTCACTTTTTTGCTTGCTTGGTTTTGATTTTTAGGGACAGAATCACACTATGCAGCCCAAACTAGCCTTGAACTCATGATCCTCCTCCTTTAGTCTCATGAATACTGGCTTGTTATACCCATTTTAAAGATGGGTAAACTGAATCTCAGAGGCCAGGTATCATTTTCAAACTCACACACCTGATAAAACACTTGGAATTGAAACTTAGCTATGTCTTCTGCCAAAGCCTGATCTTAACTATTGAGCTAACTGAATTAAAATTAGATAAAATAGCTGTACTACACCATGTGATCTTGGTATTGTAAGTTAGCCATTACTCTTTGGACTCCTTGAGATATTGTGAAATCACAGGACCTAGTTCATATTTTCTATTAGTTCTTCTTAATAAAACTCGCCAAACGCTTAGGCTGCAACATTATGATGCCTTTTATAATGCCAAAATGACTTCTACCAAGTCCAAATTGTCTGGTGTTCTCTGAACAATTTCCTTGGTGGCAGTTTTAGCAGAAGAAAGGCCTGGAGTAACACCTAGCATGATGTTCTTTCTTTGTCTCTTCCAGCAGGCCTAGTACTACCACATGCACATCATCAATCAGCCACCATGTATGCTAGAACATACACACTCACACAGGGAAGAGAAAGAAGAATGATGAAATAATCATGTTCCAGGACATACTCAGGATGGTGCTATAAGGTATCCACTGACTGCATAAAGAGCGATTCACTGTCAGAGAGCTTTCGCAGAGAGCATATAGTACTATCTCCTCCTGTGGCTCTCATCTCCTCAAGGTACTCAATGCCACCAAATTGCATGAGAAATATCCCAGTGCCATCACAGATTCCTATTTGAAGGAATGCCTCTCAAAGACAAGAACATTATAATGAACCAATATGCGTGGGTGGTGTTAAGCATCACATGCAGGTGACTAAAGGGTCATGGCAAGGATGAAGGTAAGGCATGACACTCATGAATCCCCTATATCTAAGATGCTCATTAAGCAATTGTTATTTTGATGCAAGTTTTTTTTTTCCTTAGGCCTTCCTTTCCTTCAAAGAACAGATGACCCCAGATCTAACCTATTGATTTAAAAGTTAACTGCTTCTAGAAGAGTTAACTTTAAAATAACTTATTTTGAAAGAAAAATTAAGTCACGTTCAATTTTCTCTTTCTCTTTGTTTTATTATAGGCTGTGCAGACCATGACAGAGTGGAAAAGCACATGGGGAAGAAGAAGCAGAAAAGGAGACCAGGATTGTGCCACACTTGGAACACTCAGGAAGAGCTCATAGTTTCCTTCAGCCTACTAAAGAGAATCCTGAATTTATGAGTGTGAGATCCTGTCCCTCACTGCCACAAATTCTTTCTTGCAGTATAGGGGACAAAGCCATCATCAATCAAAGGAATTGTGGTAAGATGAGAGAGGGAAGAAGTCAGAGAGAGACTGTGTATGTAGCATGGAATAAATAGATCAATGAAACAGAAGTGAGCTTGAGGCAGAGCCAAGTGTACCAGGTGCTCTATGCAGGTTAAGGGTAGCACTATCTATCAGTGGGGGAAAGAATGAATTGTTCAGCAGATGGTGCTGGAAACCTGACCAACTAGATGGACATAGATCTCCACTTAATATCACATATGAAAGATGGACCACCAAAGAGTAAAAGGCCCCAGAGTGAGAGAATGCTATGAAGTTTATTGAAGATCTAGACTCTTGATTTTGTGATAGGAAAACATAAACATTGTAACTTGAGAAGTACCAGCCATAGGCTCAAAGTTGGTGGGTCGGATTACAACACATCTAAGGATTTTTGTAAACAATGTTGATAGGCAACAAAGTAGGAGATACATATTAGGCACATGGGAATGATTTCCTATTAGAGAAAGGGAATGGAAGTAATTAGGGAGATAGAAGAAATACATGGATCAGCAGAGGTACTCTGCATGGACCAGTCATGACAACTCAGGGTGTCATAAGTTGAAGCGTCTGATCCACTGAATCTCCATTCTTGGAAAACCGTGATAACATATGTTGGGAGAACCTCAGGCATTCAATGATCAAAAGTTTCTAAACAGCTAAGAGGTAAGATATCAATAATCAATATTTTCACAAGCATAGGTATAGATCATGCTTTAGACATTTAATGTCCAAGGCACAAGTGGAGAGTTGGCTCTTTTTTTTTTTTCAACTATTTTAGGCTATTGAATCAGGCTTCTTTAAATACAACACTCTTTAGGACATGTGGACCTTCCCTGAACCCTGCCTACCAATTTATTCTCGTTATGTAAGTGTGGCCAACATTTGAGCATGTGCCAGGTACTGAAGCAGGCTCTGAGGCTGCATAATCCAATGACACACTGGTTTTTATCCTTCAAGGAACTCAGACTAGTGGGAGAGAGAACAAAAACAGCAGCAGTATCCAACACTTACATAATGCTCACTGGGTGCCAGGCACTGTTCTAAGTGGATGACATTATTAATCTTTAATAACCCAGTGATGTAGGTATTTGTTTCCTCACCTATAATGTGGGGTAATAAGTTAACTTAAGTGAAGTTAAGTAATATGCCTGAGGTTATAGAATGAGAAAGAGGTAATGCCAAGATTAAAACCCAGACAAACTGCCAATAGCATTTATGGTTTTTTTTGCTTGGTTGGTTGGTTGGTTGGTTGGTTGAGTTTTTGTTTTTTTTGGTGGTACTCAGGAGCTGAACCCAGGGCCTCACATATACTTTGCAAGTGCTCCACCACTAAGCTGCCCCCTCAAACCCTTTTTTATTTTTTATTTTGAGACAGGATCTCAATAAATTACACAAGCTTGCCTCTGGCCTCAAACTTGCTATCCTCTTGCCTCCACCTCCCAAGTCATTGGGATTACAGCCATACCTAGCTGCATCTATGATCTTAAACACTAAACTCAAAACAGTATGAAAAATGCCACCAGAAATGTGCAGAAGATCAACTTACACAAAGGAAGGCACTCTCCTCAAACTAAGCATAGTTAAGAAACATTTCTATACAATATGTTCTATAACTATAAAAGTTATCATTTTGAATCCATATGTCACATTGGGGAGAATGCACATCTGTAGAACTCTTTCCATCCACGAACATCATATGTTTCTGTTTAGATTTTAATTGCTCTCAACATTTACACTTGTTAAGAATTATTCTTAGATGCTTTTAAAGTTTCTACTTTAAAGATCATTTTAAAAAGCATTTTAAAACACATTTCCTAACCTCATTACTAAGTAGAAATATAATGAACTTTAAATTGATTTTTAAGGTATAGAAAAATTTAATTTAAAAAAATGGCATGCAGGTATGTGTTTTGCATACCAGACCACAATCTGCAGATGAGTTGTTTCTTCTTTTCAACTTTTTATTGTTAATTGTTTTTTACCTGATTGTGCTGTATAGGACCTCCAGCACACAGTAGAAGAGAAGCGGTGGGAGCTATCCCCTTGTCTTATTTCTGACTTGAAAGGATATATTTCCAATTTCAAATGTTTCACCACCAAATATGCTTGCTGTAAGCTTTTTGTAGGTAGGTTTCCTTCATCAGTCTGAATGTTACCTTTTATTCTTAGATTGCCAACCATGAATGGTGTTACAGACTGAATTGTGTCATCCTAGAATTCATGTTAAAGCCAGGTCTGCTGGTTGTTGTTGTTGTTGTTAGGTGCCATCTCGATATCTGACTCATAGCGACCCTCATAGGGTTTTCAATGGCTGGCTGTTTTGGGATTGCCTTGGGAGTGGATTGCCAGGCCCTTCTCCCATTTTGCGGTGCTGGGAATTGAACTCAGGACCTCAGAGACTGCAGCGCAGCACTCTACCAACTGAGCTAAATCCCAGGCCTGCTGGTACATACCTCTAATCCCAGCAACTCAGGAGGCTGAGGCAGGAGGATTGCAAATTTGAGGCCAGAGGCAGCCTGTGTAACTTAACAAGACCCTGTGTCCAAATATAAAAAATAAAAAAAAAATGGGCTGGGTGTGCATCGCAGTAATAAAGCACATGCACAATATGTGTGAGGCCCTGTGTTCAGGCCTTAGATACAGAAAAACAAAAAGGAATTCATGTTAAAGCCTTGACTCCCAGTATCTTAGAATGTGACTGTATTTGGAGGTAGGACCTTTAAAGAAGGGATTAAAATGAGATAGATTGGGGCTTTGATCCAATATTGTTACCATGGAACAATGTGCAGGAAGCTGGCTGCAGACCTTGGTCTTTATGTTCAAGGAGTTTAAAGGAATTTAGATTCAACACAAAAGTTATATTAAAGATTATGTTGTTGTTGTTGTTAGGTGCCATTGAGTCGGTATCCGACTCATAGCCACCCTCTTAGGGTTTTCAATGGCTGACTGTTTCGGGATTGCTTTGGGAGTGGATTGCCAGGTCCTTCTCCCATTTTTGCGGTGCTGGGAATTGAACTCGGGACCTCAGAGACTGCAGCGCAGCGCTCTACCCACTGAGCTAAACCCTAGCCCATTAAAGATTATAGACAGGGTTTATTGTGAAAGACAGTACACCTTTAAGGAATAGTTACTAGACAAAACTAAAGCACTTGGATAAGTTTAGACAAACTTGGGAAAGAACATGGAAAATCCTTGGTTCTTTGGGTGAATTGGCATAAGGATATTCCCCAGGGGAATGAAAATCCAGAGAGGGCAAAAGAAGAGGTAAGCTTTTTAGAAGGAAAAGTACTGTGGATAGACAGAAAAGATGGCAGGTCTAAGAGAAAGGAGACACATGTACATGGCCTCCCAAGAGGAGAAGAGAACAAGAGAAGAGAGGAGAGGGGAAGAGTGAGTAGAGAAGAGTGAAGAGGGAGCAGGTGCATATTCCCTCTAGTTTTGCTCAAACTATGGCACGCCCAGTGTGACATGGCCACTGGATGCCTAGCTCTGGGTGCCCAGCGTGACATGAGCCCTGAGCATAGGAACTCAAACTGCACCTGGGAAAGCCCTTTGTTTAGTAATCTTTTGTGGTTTAGGGTATATGAGGCCTAAGGTCCTTTGTTTTATAAAAGGGATTAATGGGCTTTTTTGTGTATATTTCAAATGAATGGGCCAATAGAAATGTATATTGGAATAGTCTGCCTTTGTTTATACTAAGGAAGCTATTGGTCTTGGATTAGGGTATGAGGTTTATTAGAACAATGTCTGTCTAATTTCTGTGGAGGTTTGTCTCAGACATGGCTTCCTTCATCATGGCTGAATGCAGGAGTCAGTCAGAATCCTCTTCTTCCTCCATTTTGCCTGCTAATATCTAAGCTAACCTACCTAACAATATATCTTGTTGTTGTTAGGTGCCATTGAGTCGTGTCCGACTCATAGCAACCCTCATAGGGTTTTCAATGGCTGATTGTTTCGGGATTGCCTTGGGAGTGGATTGCCAGGTCCTTCTCCCATTTTTGTGGTGCTGGGAATCAAACTTGGGACTTCAGAGACTGCAGAGCGGCGCTCTACCAACTGAGCTAAATCCCAGCCCCAACAATATAACTAGTGTCCTTTTAAAAAAGAGAGACATCAGGAGTGTGTGCGTGCACCAAGGAAAGACCATGTAAGGATCCAATGAGAAGGTTGCCATCAGAAAGCCAAGGAGAGAAGATTCAGGGGAAACTAAACCTTCTAGAACCTGACCCTGAGCTTCTAGCCTCCAGAACTATGGGAAAATGAATTTCTGTTTAAGTCATTAAGATTGTGGTATTTGTTATGGCAGCCATGGCAAACTAATACCAGTGGACATTGACTTTTTTCTATTGCTTTTTTGTATATATTGAGATGACTTTGATTTTTCCTTCTTAATCTGTTAATGTGGAGATTTGACTGATATTCTAACACTAAGAATATGCACACTCCTGGAATAAGCTCATTTTATTCACAATGCATCTACTTTTCTTTCTTCTTCTCTTGAGTTGTTTTATAATATTTTTTAATTTGTTTGTGATTGAGACTGAGAGAGACTTTCTCAATGACCTTTATCAAGTTTGGGTTTCAAGGTTACCATAGTCATTTGAGATGACTTGGAATATGTGCCTTCTTTTCCTGTACTCTGGTATAGTTTCAGGTTGGACTATTTTTACTCCTGGAATGTTTAGCAGAACATGATGGCAAACCTTTCAGGCATGGTGCTTCCACAAAAAGGATTTAAAATGATTGTTTCTTTAATAGTAAGGGTCTTTCTCCCCATCTACCCAATTAATTGTTCAGGCCATTTGTGTGTCCTTTCAGCCTAGAAATTTAAGTTCTCAAGTGTTTGCTAGAATTTTTGATAGCATCTTCCCATCATTGTTTTTGTTTATGTTTGTTTTTCTTTAACTGGAAATATCTAGATTGATATTTTAATTGTCTTTGTTTGGCTGCCCCACATTTATCTTTTTGGGTGATTTTCCCAGCTTACTTCAGCTCTCCTAAACTTACTCTTCACCTGTTTTACCTGGTGGCCCAAGTTCATGCTCTCTGCAGTTACTTTCACTTGGGTCTGCATTGGGGTAGAAACTTGGTTTCATGGAGTAGGGCAGATCAGTGGGCTCAACTACCTCTTTTAAAGGTTTACAAATTGTTTTCTCTGTTTAGTCTCTCTGGCCCCAAAGAGCAACATGCCTCTTCTTCCTAAGCAGACAGAAGTCCTGCAGCAGGAATCAGCTTGGTTCTCTGTTGGGTATCCCAGCCTAGAACTTAGGCTTCTGCTTCCTCTGTTTTCTCAGTGGTCACTCTTCCAATCATTGTCTGTTTTCCAAAATGGCCAACCATTCATGAAAGGGGAGCCATGAGGAAAGAGGGTTCAGAAGCAATCCCCAATCAGCCACTGAAAGCCCTATGAAGGCCGCTATGAGTCAGACCTGACTCAACGCCACCTACCAACAACAGAGAACCTACATTTCTGTCTTGCTCTGTTTAAATTCCATAGATTCAGAATCTCAAGCCTGGATGAGAATGGAAGTATCATGCAGTTGGCACATGATGACCACCTTTTTCCTTTGGCCTTATACAGTAGTTCCTCATTCCGAGTTTCTCATCTCCTTGGCAAGCTGCTTTGAATCAAGTGCTAGTTTGGATGAAGGCTTATTTACATGCAAACTTTGAAAGAACAGACCAAAAAGGATTTCTAAATTTGGGGGATTATTAGGCATTAATAAACTGGGTTCATCACATTGGATTTCCATGGGAGTATTTACTTTATCTATCATAGGATCAGTGTGATAAGACAAATAGTGGCCTTCACATGCATTTAGGTCCTAACCTCTGGAGCCTCTGAATGTTATCTTATATGACAAAAGCAACTTTGCACATGTGATTAAATTTCTTGATGGGGGAGATTATCTTAAATTATCTCTGTGAGCCCTAAATGCCATCACAAGTGTCCTTATAAAAAGGATGCAGAGCGAGATTAGACCACATAAGCGCAGATCGCAATGTGACTGCAGAGGCAAAGACAGTAGTCATGCAGCCACAGGTCACAGGATGCTGGCAGCCACCAGAAGCTGGAAGAGACAAGGAAGATTTCTCCCCCCACCCTCTCGGGGCCTCCAAAGGGAATCAGGACTTAATACCTTGATTTTATTTCCATAAGACTCTGTTAGAACTTCTAGTTTGCAGAACTGTAAGATAATACATTTGTGTTGTTTAACTCATTGTATTTTTGATAATTTGTTATAGTGGAAACAGGAAACAAAATCAGCAATGCAGTTCCATATCTAAGAGATTAAATGATCCTGAGGAGGCCTTAGGACGGATTTATATAACTTTTTTTTTTTTTTTTTTTTTTTGGCGGTACTGGGGATTGAACCCAGGGCCTTGCACTTGCATGCTCTGCAACTGCTGGGCCATTGAGCTGCACCCCTGGCCCATTTTTTTTTCCTTTTCGAGACAGGGTCTCACTAAATTACACAGACTGCCTCTGGCCTCAAACTTGCAATCCTCCTGCCTTTGCCTCCCAAGCCACTGGGATTACAGGCGTGGGCCACTGCGCCCGGCTCTTACATAGCTTCTTGATATTTGCTGCTTGAATAGTGCTTGTGAGATCTAGTTGCCTTTTCCTGACATAATTATTTGTCACTTTAAGTGGTGACTCTCCATTTTAAACATCTACCTTGCTTGCATATTCTAAGACTCAGCAAGTCCTTTTTTGGAAGTGGTATTATCTTTTTAGGACAGTTCCTTACTCTAGTACCTTAACCAGGACCATGGAATTCTAGACCCAAAAGTAATCCTTAATCATCTCATGATTATTTCAACTCTCTTCCATAGCTGAGTAAACAGAAGCATGGAAGGTATAGCTAACCTATCTAATTCATCTGGTTTTAGTGCCAAATGTTCACCAAGATTGCCAGGCCACTGAATTTCAGACAATAGACATGAGATTTTAACCTTTACTTGCAGGAAAGAAAACAGTTACAATTGACATGGAGATATTTTAGATTAAAAATTTAAGAGTAGCCTGGCGCAGTTGTGCACACCTGTGACCCTAGCACTCAGGAGGCTAGTTCAAGGTCAGTCTGAACTATGCAGTGAGACCTGTCTCAAAAATATCAAGGGCTGAGGGTATAGCTTGTTGTTGTTTGGTGCTGTCAAGTCAGGTCTGACTCATAGCAACCTTATGTACAACAGAATGAAACACTCCTCTATTCTGTGCCAGACACACGATCATATTTATGTTTAAGCCCATTGTTGCAGTCACTGTGTCAATCCATCTAGTTGAGAGTGTTTTTTTTGTTGACCTGCCATTCTCCAAAACTTGATGTCCTCCTCCAGGGATTGGTCCCTCCTGACCACATGTATGTTAGGCAATAGCTGTTACAAAATGGCGCCTTCCTGTAAGATGGTGCCTTCTTCTACTCATCATACCCTAGCCCTTAAAAGCCTGCCAAAATCTAACCTAAAATCTGCTGTGGGGCCCAGTGACTGATGACTACTTCCCTTTTCCTCTTCTAGCCTATTAAAACCCTCCACACAGCCTCATTCTACCTATCCCATTGTGGCACAATGGCTACCCCTTCCCCTACATAGAGCCCATAAAACCTCACCATTTCCTCCCCCACCTGGTGTTCTCTCCTCTGATAGAAACAGCTCCAGCAGTTTCTGCTGGCAGCTTCTGCTCAATAAAGGCCTGAGAGGGTTTACCTGTTTCCGTCTCCTCCCTGACAATGCCCAAAATATGTAAGACACAACCTAGCCATCCTTGCTTCCAAGGAGTACTCTGGTTGCACTTCTTCTAGGACAGATCTGTTGGTTATTTTGGCAGTCCATGGTATATTCAATATTCATCTCCTGCACCATAATTCAAAATCATCAATTATTCTCCTGTCTCCTTTATTCAATGTACAGCTTTCACAACCATATGGTGCGAGTGGTAGAGAACTTGTCTAGCATATGTGAGGCTCTGGGTTCTACCCCAGCACTACAAAACAAAAAACCTTAAGAGAAAGCCACTACAGCTACTGTTCTCTTTAGTTCAAATGGCAAATAGGCCACCATACTAAGAATAGAAAATCCTACTCTCATTCCTAATCCTCAACCTCATTCTAACCCCTTCCTCTTATGAATCAAATACTGGCAGCAGCTTCATGCAGGGTGATGCCAATATGGGGAGCTTGTCTTCTGGGACACAGTGGAACTTAATTCAGGTTTAGAAGGCATAGATAAGAACTAGAGTAAATCAGAGGTGGCGAGGTCAAAATGACCACCTGGAAAAATAGGGAATGAGGCTCAGGAGAGAATTTTAACTTTACAGGAGTTACTGGAGGTGGCAAGTAAGCAAAGTACCTGATAATTTCTGCAGAATTCAGGGTCTGGATACTCCCACTTTTTCTGAAAAAGGAGTGTCCATTGTTTGAGAGTTATTCTAACAGAAGATATCATTTCTCACCTACGAAGGAATAATATAGTCAATGAAGGCAAGGATGAGGCAAAATAATCACACTGTGTTTTGGAGTTGGGAGTAAAGAGAAGAAGAGTAGGTCAGTACAAAATTGAGTACTAAAAGTGCTCATATCCTTTCTACCAGTCATTCCATTTTCAGAAATTATTCTTTGAGACTGGATCCCATCCCTGACTCCCTATTTAACTTCATTTGGCCCTTGTCTTCCACAATAATCAGGTGAAACACAGTTTCTTTCATTACTGTTAGTTTGGCAATCAACAAAAGGGCTGGGAGCAGCTACTGTAGCCTCTCTGTTGTGTAATATGTCAGGAACTGCATGGGATAAAACTAATCAGTGACAAGAACAGCCTGAGGAAGTAATAATCTTTGTGCTTGAGATTTGAAGAACTAAGAAACCTCTCTTGACTAGGTGATTAGAATCAGATCAGCATCATTTGGCCACAAACCTCCACCTGTGAGAAGGTGCCCACCAGTCTGTGATCACCCATATCCTCTACATAATTGACCTCTAAATGAGTTTTCCGGTGAGGTGGCTCTTTAGGGATAAGAATCCTTGCCATCTTCTGATCAGATAGTTTATTGCAACAAAGCTCTTTCTCTATCACCACCTAGCTTCTAGGCTGATTGGTTTCTGACAGTGCAATGAGCAAACTTTTTCCACTGTAATATTAGCATAAAGAGTTATGGGCAGTTTTATAAGCAGTCATTTCAGTATTTATAGTAGTATCTCATAGGATTTGTTAAAATAGTACGTTTATACATGAATGTTATGTAGCAATTAAACATTTATGGAACATTTCATGATATAGGGAAGTTTAGTGGACGTGCATGATACAAAACTTTACAGTATTCTTCCATAAGTTATTTTATACCAAACAAATGAACAACAAAAAAGTAGATGGAAATAGCCAATAGTATGTTGTGTTTTTCTGGGTGGTAGGATTTGGGAGACCAAATTACAAAAATACATTTGTTTTTGTTTCCTACAAGTGCTGCTTTAACAAAAAAATTTTCTCTAAATCTGGCTACCCAGGAGTCTTTATGGAATTGTAGAGTATGAACTGTTAAAAAGAATTTCTCTTTGCTTTTAACAAGCAACAGTGATGGCCTCTTTCCTCACATCCTGTGCAATAATGAAATTGCTTCATGAGTTTATACCTGCATTTTTATGCATCTGGAAGAGAGTCATTTTTTGTTGCTGTTAACTGAAAGGGCAGGACTAGATTAATGAGATCATGTCTTATTGAAGACCACAACCTGTTAATTGGTATATAGTAGGGTAGGTTGAATAAATGCATTCCAACCTCTATACTCTTTTCAAAAGCACACATTGAGGTGATTACTGTTACCAATCCTGTCTGCAGCTTCACGGAGTGGGTGTGTATTATTTGTTTATACTAACACAATCAAGGTAGCCCCTTTACTCTATAAAAGGGTAACACCTTACCATACCAGAAGATTCACTTAATGGAAAGATGTGCCCACTTGGAGTTCTGAAGCTGCAGGATTTATTTATTTATTTATTTTTGCAAGGACTTTTCCTCATGCAAAACATGATTTTTATTTAATTTATTTTGTTTTGGGACAGGGTCTCATGCTGGCCTAGAACTGACTACGTAAACCAGGCAAGCCTTGAACTTGCTTTGATCCTCCTGTCTCAGCCTCTGAGAGCTGAGATTACAAGTGTGAGCCACCACACTTGGCTGCTTTTTAAAATACATTACACTGAACACAAAAGTTTTAATAGCTGCCAAACATAATGAATGTGAAAATCATGTGGCATAAGGGGAGTACTGAGATGCAGTCTTTGAACTTTTCCTTGAACAAATTTTATCCTGCTTTGGGCCCATTTACTGAGTCCTACAGGCAGCATAGCCTGCAGCTGTACCACTGTGGGAGTCGGATCCCATCAGATCTCAGAAGCTAAGCAAGGTCAGACCTGGTTAGTACTTGGATGGGAAACCATCTGAGAACACCAGGTGCTGTAGGCTTGGGAGAAGGACCCTGCAGCCCACTCCCCAAAATCAATCCGCCATTGAAAACCCTATGAATAGCATAGAAACAGTGTTTCACTTGATGTATGTAGAGTCACTATGAGCTGGACACCGACTCGATGACCCCTAACAACAACACAGGAAGCATGAACCTTTATTTAGCCTAATGGCCTTTTGTTCAGGACTCTTCCTGAGTTTAGCTGTTAAAGGAAAGGCAGATGCCAAGTGCTCCAACATGGTTATCTTCCCCTGCTAGAAGCTGACAGGCTTCTTGAGGATTTGTCTTGGCAGTAGTCATCACTTATTACTAAGACAATGGAGCAAAAGGTGTCTCTTTGCTAACTCAACCCCTTCATCTTATTTGCAACATACTTATTAATGGAGAGAAGGAAAATAAAAGGAAAAAAAATTGTTCCTTAATGAAATTATTTTTCATAATAAATGTGAAAGGCTTTTAATTTCTGTAATTAGTTTTAACCAATTATGACAACCGTAGGTTTATGGAAGTCCTTAGCCTTCAGGATTCAGGTCCAAATCTCTTCTAAGAAGTTACATGTGTTCAAGTTAAGAAAATGATAAGAAAATCAGAATTGGATCTAATGCAATTAAGACTTGTTAGTTTCCAAATAGACAAAAACTCATTGAAATTTCTTCAGAAACTTTTACTTACACACTTTGTAAATTGGATCAACAAAGTCAAGTGGTATACAAGTGCATATATCATAGGCCTTTGTTGTTAGGTGCTATCAAGACGGTGTCTGACTCATAATCAGCCTCTATACAACAGACCAAACAGTACTGTTAGTGCTTCTTTGCTATTCATAGGGTTTTCAATGGGTAATAGTTTTTTGGGAGTGGGTTGCCAGGTCCTTCTCCCAATTCCACAGCACCGGGTGTTCCCAGCAGGTCTCCCATCCAAGTACTAATCAAGCCCAACCCTCCTTAGCTTCTGAGATCTGATAAGAATGGAGGCCACACTGATAAGGCTGCAGGCCATAGGTCTTTACCCTGAAAACCTGCTGGCTTTTTTTTCCTTTATGATGAGTGAGCTCCCATATGAGTGGGAACATAATGGTATTTCTCTTTTTGAGCTTGTGTTTGTTTGCTTAAGACTTGATGTTTTCCAGTTCTACCCATTTTGTTGCAAATAACATTATTTCATTTTTTATTGCTGAGTAGTATTCCATTGTGTATCTGTACCACAGTTTTTTAGTCCATTCTTCTGTTGATGGGCACTTTGGTTGATTCCATATCCTTGCTATTGTGAAAAGTGCTGCTTTGAATATGGAGATATAGGTGTCTCTGTGGTATTATGACATGTCTCCCTTTGGGTATATTCCCAGTAATGGTATAGCTGGGTTGTATGGCAGTTCTATTTTTAGTTTTTGAAGGTATCTCCATAGTGATTTCCAAAGTGGTTGAACCAATTTACAGTCCCAGCAACAGTATAAGAGGGTTCCTTTTTCTCCACAACCTCGACAGCATTTGTTATTTGTTTTGCTGATCCTGACCATTTTTACCAGAGTAAGATGGAATCTCAGAATTTTGATTTGCATTTCCCTAATGGCTAGGAATATTGAGCATTTTTTTCATGTGTGCACAATTAAACTTAGCGAAGAAAGGATAACATGAAAAGTAGAAAGGAGGAGGGAGAGAACTAGCAGAGGGAAGCAGAGATTGCAGAAGTTGGGATGGGGAGGAGGGTCAGTGTGGAGGGATGAATGGGGAGAGGACAATCTCAATGTAAATAGCACAACTTCATGAATTTATTGGAAAAAGAGGGGAATATAAGCATTGAAAATGAGCATTTGAGTTTTACTATATATTAGCCATAGGGCTCCATAAACTCTGTGGGTTGATGAAAGTGTTGCCAGAAGTGATATAAAGGATGCATGATGGAAAAAGCCAATGCTATATTACTCTGTACCTCATCATCATTTACTAATAAAGGAAAAAAGAAAAAACAAAACCCATTGCCTGTAGGAATCCCCATTTTAAAGTTGAGGAAACAAATTCACAGAGACTAGATAGTATGTTCCAAATGACAGGGCTCACCAACCTGGAGAGTCTAAGGGACTGTATCCCTTTCCTGTTTTTGTGTATATTTCACATAAATTCCACGGTTATAGATAACAACTGATTTTTTTTTTTAGCAGCCCCAAGTAAATGTGTATGGGAATTTGTTACATGAGGAATTTGTTATATAAAAAAGGAAAGTATTAAATCAGGGGCGGAATGTGGGGGGGAATAAAAATCCAACCTTACATTTGTAATTTGTACAGGCTGGCAGTCAAAGATTTCAGGTAAAGGTTCACTCAACATGTTATGGTATACAGGCCCTAATTAAAATACAGGTGAGATCAATCCCCTTATCCTCCATTTTCCCTAACACTTGAGAGGCACTTTATTCACTTGAATCTAACAAGATAGCTGCGCCTGGCAGGAAACAACAAAAATATATGTTTGCAACTTGGCCTCCCAAATTCTATCACCTAGAGGGGGAAAAAAAAAGACTATTTCCATCTACTTCCATCTATTCTTTTTTTGTTGTCCATTTGTTTGACATATAACAGCTTAGGGAAGAATAGTATCTCACTATAAAGCATATCATGAAACGCTTCAAAATTTTTAATAGCTTTATAAAGCTCTACTACATAAATTTGCCTGCAGCCATAGCCCTGTGGCATCCAATCCCATCAGATCACTGAAGCTAAGCAGGGTCGGGCCTGGTTAATACCTGAATGGGAGACCGCGTGGGAACACCAAGTGCTGCGGCTTGGGAGACAGACCAGGCAACCCACTCCCAAAAATCAATCTGCAATTGAAAATCCTATGAATAGCAGAGAAGCACTCACAGTAGGGTTTTGCCTGTTGTACCTAGGGTGGCTATGAGTGGGACACCAACTCAACGTCACCTAACAACAACAACAACAATGTAAATGTACTGTCAACGAATCCTATGAGCTACAATTATAAATATTACAGTGAAAAACAGTGAATGTTTATAAGACCATCCACCTGCTATTATTCTAAGAATTTCTGGAAGTGGAATTACTGGTATGATGGGTATGAACACTTTTTTTTTTTAAGCTGGGAAGCTGAACCCAGGGCCTCATGTATGCTTTTGCAAATGCCGTATGAACGCTTTTAATATTCATTTTTTGTACTGGCTAGTACTTTTCTTTCCTCTAGCCTCAACTTGAAAAATGGGCTCTCTTATTTTTGCCTTGACCGAGTATGATGTTCATAGTCTGAATCTTTGTGTTGTTAGGTGCCGTTGAGTCCTGTCCGACTCATAGTGACCCTTTTAGGGTTTTCAATGGCTGATTGTTTCGGGATTGCCTCGGGAGTGGGTTGCCACGTCCTTCTCCCATTTTTGTGGTGCTGCGAATCGAACTGGGGACCTTAGAGGCTGCAGAGCTGCGCTCTACCAACTGAGCTAAAGCCCAGCCCAGTCTGAATCTTTTGTTGTTGGTGTTGTTAGGTGCCCTCCAGTCGGTATCCGACTCATAGCGAGCCTCATAGGGTTTTCAATGGCTGTTCCGGGATTGCCTTGGGAGTGGATTGCCAGGCCCTTCTCCCATTTTTGCGGTGCTGGGAACTGAACTCAGGACCCCAGAGACTGCAGCACAGCGCTCTACCAACTGAGCTAAATCCCAGACCCAGTCTGAATCTTTACCATTGACTATTCTTTTCTAGCTTCTGGTCTGACTCCCCGCCCCCACTTCATGGAACACTGAAACCCCAATGCCCGTTTCCAAGTTATTTGCCAGGAAACGCAGAAGTCCCAAATGCGTCTGCTTATAGATTTTTCTAACTTTTTAAATAAGATCGGGTCACAGATATTGAATTACTTGGATCTTTTCAGAGAGTTTCTTATTCTATTGCTCATTTTATTCAGGGGCCCTGGATTTGCGCACAGTGTGATTGGACCCAAAGCATGCGAAGAACTGAGCAGCCTCTCTTTCCCGAGTGTTTGGGGGAGAATGTTCACGTGGAGGAGAGAGCTATCTAGCACTCTGCGAAAAGTTCCTACGCCTGGCTGCCAGCGCGCGGCTCGTGCCGGCCAGCAGAGATGTCAGGCTGGAATTGCCAGCCTTGCCGGGTTCACGCGAGTGAACTCGCCTCGGGTCTTTTCGCCCCCAAACACTGTACACAGGGCCTGCTCAGAGAGTACCTATTGTCGAGAGACTACACAATCTTTGGGTAAGTGCTCCGGGCCAAGAAAGTAAGTTTAGGAGGCTACCACGTCTCTCACAGAACACCGTTTGTATTCTACTGGGGCGTGGGCGGGGACACCTAAGGCTCAACCGCCCGGGAGGATGGAGTCGCTCTCGGCTTTCCCAGCTGGAGGCTGTGGGAGAACTCAGAGGTAGAGCGGCGGCAGGACCAGCCGATTTTCCGCTCTGTGCACTCGCTCTTCCGCCTGCACCGCCCCTGCCCCTCCCTCCACACACAGGAACCTGCGTCCTCGCCTCTCCCGCGCTTCGCTCTTGCCGCCGGCCGGGGCCTGCCTTTTATAGGCGCCATAGCCAATGATTGCCCTTCTTTCCTTCAGCCCGCCCGCCCGGCCAATCGCCGCGCCCCTTGTGTAATCTTCGGCTCCTCGGCTGCTCTCGGCGATTTTCGCTGTTGCTGGCTTTTTCAGGAGCTGCTCTCTCGCAGCCAGAGACGCTGCTTTTTTTTTTTCCGGGTTCGGAGCCGTTCCGGATGCTTTAGGCTGCCGGATGTCTGATCTCCGGATAACTGAGGCGTTTCTGTACATGGATTATCTGGTAGGTGCGGGGCTGGGGTCGCGTGGCGCTTCCCGGATCTCGTCTTGCTAGATGGCCCCCTGTCTTTAGGAGCAGCCTTTTTGCTTTCTTTCTTTGGGATGGGATGCCTTTGGGGTTCTTTCTACTGCCGCTGGCTCCGAAGCTGTGCCGGAGACGCTGAGGGGCTGCAGCTGGGGAGGCTGGGTGCTCGGGCTGACAGGTAAAGGGGCGGCCGGGGCCAGCGAGGCTGCGGAGCGAGGGTCGCGCGGGGCTGCAGGAGCGATGGGGCCGCGGCGGCGGGGCGTCCCTTGCCCGCGGCCGGGCTCCTTGCTGGGCTCTGCGCTCCCGGCAGAGGACTTTCTTTCCGGGGAAACTGGAGTTTTCCGCTCTTCCTTTAGCAGAACTCCAGGTGCTATTAAAGAGCCATAACCAGAATGGTTCACTAAGTGCCTGGCAGCCCCAGTCATTTGGTTGTTATTAGATCTCTAAAGCTATGACCTCGGTCGCGGCGGGGTTTTAAAAAGACATTACTACAAAGTAGACAGGACTAACTACATTGCAGCCCGGCCAGAGCGTGATTGGGTAGCGGCAGGCATTGCCCCACGGGTCTGGTCGTGGTGCATGCTGCTGTTGCCCAGTACGCGAATTGGAACCCAGTTTTAGGCCAGGCTTGTGCTGAGAAGTTTAGGTGGAAAGTGTCAGCACAGCGTGGGGCCGGAACATTATTGTAAAAATTGACTTGTGTGTGTATGTAGAATTATGCAAGCACCATGTTTTGTTCCAGAAATTATATTTCTCTAGAACTGCCTGTTTGTGGTCAAGTGGATTCTCATTTACATGAACTGTGTTCGATCCTATACAATTACTGTGTTTATGGTGTTAGGCTGAACCGCTATTGCCCGTGCAGAGCTAACTTAGAGGGTTAGAAACATTGACCTCCTGTCATCTTGTTGGACGCTACACACGGTTTTCGACTGCAGATTGGCCTGGCAGCAATTTGCTAGTGCCTTCTAGGAATTACATTTGAGGCTGTACTGAATGTGTGACTGTTTTCCTGATCTAGAAACGCTGGACAGGGGCTGTTTTTGTAATGTTAGCTGTGTGTATGGGTTTATTTTACTATACATGAATGAAGTGTTTCTCCTAAGCTACATAGCTTGATGAGCTTGTGGATAAGGATGGTGGCCAGTTTAATGCATGACCTTGTGAATAGAGAGCTGAGTCAAAAATTCTGAGTTCAAATTTGGTTTTGTTGTTAGTTTGTTCACGCTAGTAACTTTTGTCTTTGTGATAAAGGGATGTTATCCACCCACTACTGTGGCTGCTTAAGTGGATTTCTGTTTACGAACATTCTTTAAAGTGAAAGGTGTCTTATAGGTTGAGTTGCCGAATGTATTCAGACGATTATTTGATAAGTTAAATGATTAATTTGTAGTTTGTCTTATACAGTACTATGTTTTTCTCTTGCCCAAATTAAAGCCAAAGTTTGTTGGGGATAGTTGTCAAATAGGAAAGGGTGACAATACTTATAGAAGTTAATTTTGGATACTTAAGTAGTGCTTAAAAAGGAATTCAGGTGGTTCTGGTCAGTTATTTGCTGAGTGTGATTTAAATTTACAAATTGCATCACAAAGCTGCCTTGAGGTGTTAAACTCACCAAAGCTCTTAGTGAAAACAATATTGAAACTGGTTACTCAGGTTAAATTCAGCTAGACAAAGTCTAAGCTTGAGTGAGTGTTTGTGGTCTCAAGATTACCCTAAAAACATTAATTTCTTTGCCAACTTACTTGTTGCTTTGAGTCAAAGTCAGTGGATCCCAATTTTTACCTGGCCTTTTAGTTTGACCTGTCACACCTCCCTGGTTTGGCTTTAGTATAAAATCATTATGTTGTCACTTTCATCATGCTTTCAGAAATTCACAAGTGCAGTGAAGTAGTTCTATATAAATCACTGACTACTCTTCGGAAGTAAGAAAAAAATCTGAAAGGAAACAGTTCAGTTTTTATAGATGCCAGGTGTCCCCTGTGAAAACATCTAAGAAAGTCCTTCACCATTAAGTGGGCTCAGAGGTACCCCAAAATAAAAACCAGGCCTTCCTGAGGTAATTTTATTGTGTTTACGTTTTGTTTACGAACTTTTAAAGAAAATGATGCACATTATTCTTTTCTGCCTTTCAGATAGACTTGTTTGCTTATGTATAATTTTTGTATGGTATTTATTAACAGTCTTCTGAAAGATACAAAATCAATTTCTTTGTGTCTGGTATCTTATTTTTAAAGTAAATCAATTCCTAACTTCTTCCACTTACCTTCCAGAAAAAAAAAGCTCCATTCATTCCAAGTTGGAGTCTTGGTTTTGCTGAGTGGATTAGAGTAAGTGCCCTTTCTATGCACTTATCAGGAGAAATGGTGTATGGTGTTTTTCTCTTCCTTCTTTTTAACCAGCATTCCACTTTCTTGTTTTTACCATTGAAAAAGAGAGCTATGTGTCTATATATTGTCCATTGTTCTTCAGGTTGGATGTTATCACTTAACCTTCCTTATTCTGAGGATACTGGAAAGGAAGAGAAGGTGGTGTTATTTTTAGCAGCTTTTAATAGGATTGAGATGGTAAGGCAGACAAGGAAGCTCTCTGATCTTGAAGGTGGCTGTTGATTTTTTTTTTTTTAAAGAAATCCTCTCAGAGATGATGGGCCAAGGTGAAGGGCAGAGGTGATAGTACCTTAACATTTAAGACAGTTTTTGTTGACTTTAGTTCAGGGAAATAGTGGTAATTTGCAAACTCTTAATAAATATAAGGTGTAATCCAAAAATTTGGTGGGTGTTTAAATTAAAAAGTATTACAGTAAAAGACACATTACCATTAATCCCCATCAAAAGACAGGGATCTTAGAACATATCCTATTGCTCTTGCCACTTTAATTTTTTTTGTTTTTATTTTGAGGTTTTTTTGTTTGTCTTTTTGTTTAGTATTTTTTTGAGACAGGATCTCACTGTATAGCCCAGGCTGTCCTGGAACTCGCTGTGTAGACCAGCCTGGCCTTGGACTTATGTCGATCTTCCTGCCTCAGCTTCCCAAGTGCTGGGATTATGGGCATGCACCACCACACTCAGTTTATTTTTGCCAGTTTCTGAAGCAGTTCTGGAAGTCTTATTTTGTGAGTGTCTTTAGTTGTACTGTTGTGATTGCCTTAAAGTCCTGAATCCGTTCATACGTTTAGTTTTCATGGTCATTTTGACTGTGGGAAAGACCCAGAAGGGGCAGGGAGACAGATTCAGTGAACAAGGTGGTTAAAACCACACAATCATGCTTTTATTTGACAGAAATTACCATTCCAGAAGCATTGTTCATGATCTACGTTGTTGTTAAGTGCTGTCAAGTCGGGTCTGACTCATAGTGACCCTATGTACAACAGACAAAACACTCCCCAACACTGTGCCATGCCCCTCACTATTGTTAGTGCTTCTCTGCTTAGGGTTTTCGATAGCTGGTTGTTTCTTTCTTTTTTTTTTTCTTTTTTCTTTTTCTTTTTTGCGGTACTAGGGGGTTGAACCCAGGGCCTCCCGCTTGCATGCTATGCAAGTGCTGGACCACTGAGCTGCACCCCTAGCCCCCTTTTTTTTTTCTTTACTTTTTGAGACAGGGTCTTGCTAAGTTACGCAGACTTCCTCTGGTCTCGAACTTGCGATCCTCCTGGCTCCGCCTCCCAAGCAGCTGGGATTACAGGCGTGGGCCACCATGCCCAGCTGATAGCTGGTTGTTTCTGGAGTGAGCTGCTGGGTCCTTCTCCCAAGCCTATAGTACCTAGTGTTCCCAGGTGGTCTCCCATCCAAGTATTAACCAGGCCTGACCCTGCTTAGCTTCCGAGATCTGATAAGATCGAGATCAGACGCCAGGGTGGTATGACTGTAAACAATCCATGATTTAGGGTCACTTTAAAACATATCTTCTCTCAACTGAAGCTTACACCTTACTGCACTAAACAAGTTGAAACTTGTCATATACAGTTACTAAAGTTCTGTGGGTCACTTGCCACTTCCCTCTTCAAGATCCTGCTTTTCATTGGATGGCTCTTGATAGCAGGATTCACTGTAGTTTCTGATCACACCTTGTGTATGTGTGACCTGTAGTGGTGCCTGACTTGTAGTTTGGACCCAATATTTATTTGTTGAATTGAATGAATGTGAGGTGGGAGGGACAACTCTACTTCCTCACTCTCTTCTAAACTGAGACAAGATAATATCTGTTTGGATTAGGTATCTTGTTCTGGGGAATGCAGAATGTATCTTTTACGCTTAACTTTTAGATTTTCAAGATATAATTTGTTTAGTCAGATTGGCAATTTAAAACATAAAAGTCTCTTTTCCAGTTTATGCAGGCATCTTCCTAGGAGGCCACAAGCCTTATTTCCCTTTTCTTGATGGAGTTTAAAAGCCATGTTAACACCTGTCAGGTCTGTGGATAAAGATTTAGTTGTTGTCCCAGTGTCTTTCTCTCTTTCCTTACAGGTAGAACTAGTAAAGCAGTGTGGAGCATTTTAAATGTGGAAGGGGAAAATAGTCAAGTTATAATGAAAGAGAAAAACACATTTACCAGGTTTTTCTGGGAGGTTGGGCAAGATCAACTTCTAAATTCCTTTCAGTTCAAAGTATTCTGTTTTTTCCCCCCTGGTACTAGGGGTTGAACCCAGGGCCTCGCGCTTGCATGCTTTGCAAGTGCTGTGCCACTGAACTTCACCCTTAGCCCACTTTTTTACTTTTTGAGGCAGGGTTTCCCTAAATTATGCAGACTGCCTCTGGTCTCGAACTTGCAATCCTCCTGCCTCAGCCTCCCGAATCACTGGGATTACAGGCACATGCCACCGCACCCAGCCAAAGTATTCTTTTTGCCTTCACATATACAATGTATATGTACATTGGTCCGGATTTAGCCTTTTTTCCCTTTGTGCTATCAAAACAAAAGCAATGATAGTGGTGATACTCCATATAATGCCAATAATGATTAAATAAGGTAGTGGAGGAAAATTTTTAAACAGCACATTGCTTTTCAAATATAAAATGTATTGTGATTATGTTACTGATATTACTGCATATTCTTTATTATATACCCTTTGAAGCATTTCAGAGGGCTACAAAATCAGATGTGGATTAGAATTGTGTGTGGATTGGATCTGCTAGAAAGAGCTCTAGTAGGAATCCAGTCTTCACATGATTCTAATCCACATCTGATTTTGTAGCCCTCTAAAACTCTTGAAAGGGTGTGGATTAGAATTGATAATACATGGTACACTTCCTGTGGACTGACTAATATTACTTAGTATAAGTGTTGGATTGCCTTTTAAAGTGGCTTCAGTATATAGAAAGATTGGGAAGCAGGAAGTCACAAGACTTTTGAGGACCATTTGACATCTACAAAAATAAAACTACACTCCAATATTTTTTTAACCCATTCAACAAATATTTATGGAATCCTTACATTGTGTATGGCCCAGAAAGTCATGAAGGATGAGTTATGATGTCCCCCTTGGTTGTAGAACTGGGGGGCATGTGGCTCTTGGGGAGCCTGTGACAGGACAGGTTGAGGAAGGAATATAGGAGAGAAGGCATCTGATGCGCTCCTTTGCTTTATTGCTCATTTCTCTTGTAGTTCTTTAATTGCAAGCCAAAATGTAAAGTGAGACTTGCAGATATGACAAGAGTGCTTAATTAGTCTCGGATGCTAATTGTCAGTGTTCATTGCATTTGCATATTATGGTTGGGATTTAATAGGGTTAACTTAGTAAAATTTCTTCCTCGGATTGGTTGGTGAACTTGGCCTACTTTCTTGGTCATTGGCTGTATCTTCCATCATAAAAATTTGTGTGTCATTGGGATTATCTGGTGAGAGACCTGGATGCATCATCACAAATCCTTTACCATCAACAGGGTAAAAAAAACAGGTAAGCAACCAACCAAGAATAGAAGCTCATGATGTAATACAAAGAGTGAAGATGATAGGTACTGTTGTTGTCAGGTGTCCTTGGGTTGGGTCCAACTCATAGTGACCCTGTGTACAACAGAACAAAACACTCGCCAAAACTATGCCATGTCCAATACTATGTCAGTGCTTCTCTGATATTCATAAGGTTTTTGATGGCTGATTGTTTTCAGCATTGTTTTGGGAGTGGGCTGCCAGGTCCTTCTTCTGATTTTGCAGTGTTGGGGATCAAACCCAGGGCCTTACTATTCAGAGGGACACTCTACCAAGTGAGCTATTCTCCAGCCCCATATAGGTCCTGGAAGGTACTAGAAGGTGCTCTTTTTGAAAAAGGAGTGAAAACACATTTGTGGTTTTACATGATGTTCAGTTATCTGTGAACTATTTTATTGATTTAAAAAAGTGTGCTCTTTTTCTTGCAAAACATCCAAGTGCAAGTCCCTGGGTTCAACCCCCAGTACCATACACACAAAAGTGTGCTATTTTTAACACTGAGTGACAATGAACATTACAAATTCTCTTTGTTATGCATGACTATAAAATAATAGTATAGGTCAAAACCCTTTTGTTTTTAATGTTAACTGGATTAGGCAGTTTGTAAGATAATGTGAATAATTCATAAGCTAATGGGAACACAATAAACAGATCTACCATCTGTGAAGTTCACATAGCAAGAAAGTTTTAAGAAAATCCATACCATCAGGTAGGGACCTTTGTACTAATGTGTCCGATTTGACTTCCTAGCTGCCATTGCTCCAGTCTTAGAGTGGGAATCTGAGGAGGGGACACACAGAGATCATGATTTGGGCCCTTTGGAGCTTGCTTTCTGAAGAATACCTAAGCTGTGTGATGGTTGGTATGTGGGTTTGGAGGAGAGAGCTAAGCCTATGAATTACAATTTGGAGGGTACTATGGTTGAATATGGGGCTGGGATTTAGCTCAGTTGTTAGAGAGCTGCTCTGCAGTCTCTGAGGTCCCGACTTTGATTCCCAGCACCACAAAAATGGGAGCAGGGCATGGCAATTTACTCCCGAGGCAATCCCGAGACAATTAGCCATTGAAAACCCTAAGAGGGTGGCTATGAGTTGGACATGACTCGACAGCATAGAACAATAGCAACAACATGGTTGAATGTGGTTTGTCTCCCAAAGGGCCATGTGTTGGAGGCCTGGTCCTCATTGTGGTGATGGTGTGGAGATGCCAGGCCCTTTAAGAGATGGGACCTGTGGGGAGGTCAGTTAGGGATGTGCCTTTAGAAAGGACTGTGGGAACTCAGCCTTCAGTTATCTGGCTTCCTTTTTTTTCAAGGTGTGATCTTTTTCTCCCATATACACTCCTGCTGTCCACCAGGAGGTTGTCTTCAGAGTGCAACTGATCTTGCTATTATGCCCTTGAATCTTTAGAACCATGAAGTGAATAAACCTCTTTTCTTTATAAAGTTAGCCTGCCTCTGGTATTTCATTATAGTAATGAAGAATGGACAATAAAGGTAAACTCAGTTAATATTTGTTGAGAAGTTCCTGTGTGCAGACAGGGTTGTGTTTTTCACATGTAATGGCATTAAACCAAGACTCAGGGAGGTTGTATAATTTCCCGAAGTTCACATAGCTACAAGTAGGTTGCCTGGCATTGTGGCTCCAGGGCTTTCTCTCTTCATTGCCTTCCACCTGGAAGTCATTCTGCTTTATGCTGAGCAGAGGCTTAGGCAGCTTGTTGTTAAAGCTGTTGGAAAGCACTTGAAATTTTTACATGTTTCATGTAAATACAGTTGTCCCTCTGTTTCTGAGGGTTCTACATCCATGGATTCAATCAATCCTTGAAAATAGTAGAATAAAAATTAAATCTGTACTACATACAGACTTTATCTTGGTACCACTTCCTAAACAGTTCAATATAACAACAGTTTACTCATACATTGAATTAGATACAGTAATGCAGGGGTGATGTAAAGTGTATAGGAGGCCGAGTGTAGGTTCTGCACCAGTCCTACACCATTTTGTCTAAGGGACTTGAACATCCAGAAATTGTGGTATCCTCAGGAGGTCCTGGAACCTGTCCCCTGCCGGAACCAGGGGACAACTGTACTGTGCTGCAGCTTAAATGACTGCAGAAGTGTTCCTTCGCCACTGCCACATTGAAGCCCGGATTGTGAGCAACCTGGCTGATGTTCCCTCCTTCTTAAGCACTTGGCTCTGCCAAGTGACTGTTACAGAGAAGGCTGACCGGAAGGAGAACTGTGTTGTGTGCTGTGCCTCTCGCCCCACAACATGCTTACTCTGACACTGAGGTCATGGTCAGACTTTAATGCTCCATGAAGTGTCCACAAGTGGATTTCTAGGCATCCTTGTTACTCAGCCCCCTAGAGTCACTTTCAGGGGCACATTCCTGTCTGCCACTAGCCCTCGTTCTTTTGAAGACATTGCTGAGACTCGGGACCTGTTTAAGTCCCTTATGTCCCTTTACCTAGTGCTGCCTGGGAAGTGGTCCCAGCAGGCACAAGCAGCCTTTTACTTATGGACTCAGTTGGACAAAGTCCCTGGATGACATTACATGTAGGGGATTTGTTTGGGAGGCCCACTGGAGAGGAATAAAGATTTTTAGGAAAGGCCTGATAACTGCATTGTAGATAACAAGAAATGGGAGCTTCCCCTGATATTTCTCACAGATTGGATTGGTGGTGTATTAGTTAGCTCTGCATTACTTAAAGGACATACTGGAGATAGGCCTTTTTAATAAAAAGATTTATTTTGGCTCATGTTTGTGGAGGTCCAAAGTCAACGGGCCACATCTATTAATATTGTTCTTGTGAGAGTTCTGAGGTCTTGCAGGGCATCGCATGGCAAGGGGCAGGAAGTGCATATCTATGTCTGTGCGGTCTTTCTCTTTTCCTAACACGGGTGCCTCGGCACTCGACCACAGTCAGTTCTGAAGGCTGGCCGGGTGCCCATCAGTTTGAGTGCTAAGCACTTTTTCCCATAAGAAATAATGTAAATGAATTTATTGTTTTAGCCCTATACTGAATGGTAATTCACACACACACATGCCTCCCACACACTTAGCAGTGAGTTTTTTCTTTAAATTCAATTGTTGTTCTTACTGTTTTCCTCTCTCCTTCACTTTTAGTGCTAGAAAGTTTCTTGGACGCCATGATGAGCATATAGTATACATACATATATGTATGTTAAAAAGCCACAAGATTATGAACGCAGCACCTGGACAGGTCTTTACAGCTTGGAATCAGACAAAGTGATGCTTTCCCCTTTGTTGCACCCAACAGTGTCATGGGTAAGCATGGCCTCTCATACAGGTTTTAGCACAGTGATGCTGAGCAAGTGGTCAAGCACGTTAACTGGAAGTCTCTTGAAAATATTGGTCAAGGACTGAAATGTTTGAGCACAAGGCAGTTCAAGTGCTGAGGGACCACTGTAAAACCACCATGATTCAACCATGGGGGCTCTACCCTGGTGACGATTGTTATTAGGTGTCATTGAGTCAGATCTGACTAATAGAGACCCTATGTACAACAGATTGAAATACTTCCTGACACTGCCATGCACATTCTTTTTATGTTTAAGCCCATTGTTGCAGCCACTGTGTCAATCCATCTAGTTGAAGGTCTTCTTTTTTTCTGCTGACCCACCACTTTCCCAAACATAATGTCCTTCTCCAGGGATTGTTTCTTTCTGACAATATATCCAAAATATGTAAGATGGAGTCGAACCATCCTTGCTTCCAAGGAGCACTCTGGTTGCACTTCTTCTAGGATGGATCTGCTGGTTCTTTTGGTAATCCATGATATATTTAATATTCGTCTTGAGCACCATAATTTAAAAGCAACAGTTCTCTTGTCTCCTTTATTCACTGTCCAGCTTTCACAAGCATATAATGTGACTGGAAATACTACGGCATGAGTCAGGCACACCTTTGTCTTCAATGTGACATCTTTACTTTTCAACACTTTAAAGAAGTCTTTTGCAACAGCTTTTCCCAAGGCAGCACGTCTTTTGATTTCTTGACTGCTGCTTCTGTGGGTGTTGGTTATAGAACCAAGTAAAACAAAATCTTGGGCAATTTCAGTCTTTTCTCCATTTATCATGAAGTTACTTAGGCCATTGCAAGGATTTTTGTTTTCTTGATGTTGAGGTGCAATCCATGCTGAAGGCTGTGTTCTTTGATCTTCATCAGTAAATGTTTCAAATTCTCTTCTCTCTCAGTGAGTAAAGTTGTATAATCTGCATAATGCAGGTTGTTAATGAGTCTCCCTGTAATCCTGATATCATGTTCTTCATAAAGTCCAGCTTCTCAGATTATTTGCTCAGCATATATATTGAAGAGGTATTGTGAAAGGATATAGCTCTGACACACACCTTTCCTGACTTTAAACCAGGCAGTATTTCCTTTTTCTATTCAAACAACTGCCTCGTGGTCCATGTACAGATTCTTCGTGAGTACATTTAAGTGCTCTGGTATTCCCATTCTTTGCAATGTTATCCATAAATGGCACCTATACATATGGAGTTCACCAGATGGAATATACAGAAACCAAATTGACTATATTTGTGGAAAAAGACAATGGAAAAGCTCTATATCAAAAGTCAGAACAAGACCAGGTGCCGATTATATATTAGACCATCAACTGTGCATATGCAGGTTCAAACCAAAACTGAAGAAAACTAGAACAAGTATAAGAGAGTCAAGGTAAGACCAGAGTATATCCCACCTGAGTTTCGAGACCATCTCAAGAACACATTTGATGCATTAGACACTATGATCAAAGACCAGATTAGTTGTGGCATGACATCAAAGACATCATCCCTCAGGAAAGCAAAAGGTTATTAAAAAGACAGCAGGTAAAGAAAAAACCAAATTACATGTCAAATGAGACTCTGAAACCTGCCCTTAAGTGTTGAGCATCTAAAGTAAAAGGAAAACATGATGAAGTTATAGAACTAAACTATAGAAGATTTCAAAGGGCAGTTTGAGAAGACAAAATCAAATATCACAAGGACATGTGCAAAGAGCTGGAGATAGAAAATCCAAAGGAAAGAACATGCTGTGTTTTTCTCAGGCTTAAAGAATTGAAGAGAAAATTCAAGCCTTGAGTGGCAATAGTGAAGGATTCTACAAGGAAAATACTAAATGATGCAGGAAATATCAAAAGAAGATGAAAGGAATACACAGTCATTATACCAAAAAGAATTGGTGGGTGATCAACTATTTCAAGAGGTTGCATAGTGACCATATCTAGTCCTAATCACTTCCCCAAGCCCCACCTATAGACCCCATAGTTGGACTGAGTTACTATCCTTGTACTACCATTAACATGTGACTTTAGGGATTACACTCCTGTATGAGTTGAGGGTTGGGGCAGGGATAGTCAAACCATGGCAGGTGGCCTTTTGTTTTGGAGCCTCTAGCCCTTTTTTGTTATTCTATAGCAGTTTCCCAAATGCTTCAGGTGCTTGGGTGAGTCTAAAGAAGCCTGCCTCTAGTGGACCCTCATTTCTGAGTTTCTGCCAAGTACCTGGGTGTGTTTACTTTTAGCAGGCTGGCTTCATAAGCATGTGACCACATGGTTCATTACAGCCTGGTGCTTGGCTTAAGTCACCATCTCAAACCTTAATTTTTTCAGCAAGATGCTTTGTGTTTTTGTTTTGTGCTGCTTCTCACAATTTATATAGCTGGGCCTGACTTCTGGTGCTCAAATAGACACATGGTCAGCATCTGAGCTGTAACTTTCGTCAGAGCTGGTTTCTTCACCATCTTAATCCCCATTTTACCACTGCAGTCTTTCCACAGTCCTGTTAACCAGATATTACCGACTTACAAGACTTAGCAACTTAGAAAAGAGGGAACTTGAGGCTTTGAAGGGTTGAGTATTTGAAGGATTGGGTATTCACCAGGATTGAACAACCTGTGCAGCGTCAGGCCTGGAATTTGAGACTAGCTTGTTTGGTTCCAGGGCCATACTTATAAGCATTACTAGATGTGGTATGCCTAAGTCACGGTGTGGGAGAGGAGCTGCACATATCAGAGTGCTGGATATCTAAGGGTCCCTGGATTGCTGCTGGCACCTGGTGTCCTGAGAGAGCCCTCTGGGAATTGGAGATAGCACAGCTCCCACTGGGCCCCACGAAGGTTTTTGTGTTGAGGTGAATGTTTGCTGCCTCATTTTGCTTTTACCCGCTGTGTCCTTTTTGCATAAATGTTGCCATTCTGCTCTTTGGCTCAGCCCCAAACACCTAGATAATTTTGATAGTAACTGACCATTTTAAAAGTTGGATATGTATAGATCAGTCACACTTAACCAATTCCATCTGTCCCTCAATTTGCTAGTAACTTTTCTGACTCGTGGACCACTTCTCTAGGGGCTGAGGACTCCTAGTAATTGTCTCTGTGTCTTCCTGAGAGCGATTTCTGTGGGTTCTTTTTACAATATGATAGCTACTTCTCTTGGTTTTTACTCTTGGTGAAGAACATGTGAATTTGGAGCCATTCCAGGACCCCAGATTGAGACACAAAAGGCCCGGCACCTGCTCCCAATCAACTTAGACGTGGAGTCAGGAGTTACCAAATGAAATGCTGTTCTTCCAAAGTTTTATTTTTAATTATGAATTGTTACAAGCATTCAGAAAAGTACCGAAAATAGTATAACAGGCTTTTGTATACTTACTGCTCTGATTCAACAGGTGTTAACATTTTGCCAAAACCCTGGTGCTTTGGTTTCTCTACTTCTCTCTCTCTCTAACCACCCCCTCATTTTAAACAAAAGGGACTTCAAAGCCATAGCTACAGACTCTTGCTTTTTCTAGGCTTGCCTCCTCTGCCCTTCTCCATGGTAACAACTCTCCTAAAGTTAATGGTTATCATTCTCCTATGTTTTGACATTAGGCATGCGTACATACATATATCATAATAAACTATATTGTTTTGTGCATTTTAAAAGTTTTACAGAAATTGTAACACACCCTTATCTTTTTGAAACTCATTTTCCCTCCCTAGTGATGATTTTGAGATTAATAAATGTTGCTACATATTGATCGGGCTGGGATTTAGCTCAGTGGGTAGAGCGCTGCGCTGCAGTCTCTGAGGCCCCGAGTTCAATTCCCAGCACCGCAAAAATGGGAGAAGGACCTGGCAATCCACTCCCAAGACAATCCCGAAGCACTCAGCCATTGAAAACCCTATGAGGGTCACTATGAGTCGGATACCGACTCGACGGCACCTAACAACAACAACAACATATTGATCAGTAGACATTTGTTTCACATTTCTGGTTTTGATGTTGCTATTTTTGGTTATATATTAAGCTCTTACCTGGATTTGGTGAGAAGCTCACAGAAGGGCCTGTGTTTCAAGGCACAGCTGTGTGTGTGTTTACTTGTTCTGAGCACCTTGTGGGAATCATGTAAGTTGTTTCATGGAATTTTGTTACATACATTTCAGTTTTTATTATGATTCCTCTGTTTGTTTTATAGTTCTTAAGTCATTTTCTAATTATATTAATACATATACTGAATATATATTTTTCCCTTGGTTATGTAAGGACTGAGGTCATTTTGATATTATTATAGTAAAAGTTTCATGAAGGAAATTTGGACAGCACAGCAGAGGACAACAACAGAAACTCTACAATCCACCAACTCACAAATAAATGTTACTGTTGTTAGGTGCCATGGAGTTGGTGTCCCATTCACAGTGACCCTACGTACAAGAGGTGAAACACTGTTGGTAGTGCTTTTCTGCTATTTATAAGATTTTCAGTGACTGATTGTTTTGGGGAGTGGGTTGCCGGGTCCTTTTCCCAAGCCTACAGCACTTGGTGTTCCCATGTGGTCTCCCATCCAAGTACCAACCAGGCTTGGCCTTGCTTAGCTTCCAAGATCTGACAGGAGCAGGTGCCACAGTAGTACAGCTGCACACCACAGATAAATAGTTAATGTTTGTTTTGGTATGTCATCCTGCAGTCTGTTAACAGCCTACTCTTCCATACAGAAAATCGACCTGGCCTCATAATGGAAAGATACTGTTTTATAACGTATGTTTTGCACTTACAGACTTTTAATTTTCTTTTTTGTTTTCTTGTGCTGAGGACTGAATCCAGGGGTTTGCACTTATGAGGTAAGCGCTCTACCACTGAGCTAAATCCCCAACCCCACTTACAGACTTTTAATAATTTTTCTTCTGCAACATGAATTCTCTACATTAAACTAGTAAACTATAATTTACTTAACTAGCCTGAATATTTTATGTTTGCCCCAGTTTTGGCTATGGTAAGTGACACTGCAGTGGACACTCAACATGTGGTTTTTTATGGCTATATTGTAAGGCGCAGCAGCAGTTCTATGATACTTTAGTGGGTCTTGCTACAGACAGGGGTTCCAGTGCCATTACGTTTGGGAAACTGTCAAACACTTTTCGTTGTTGTAAAACTTTTAACATGCTAGTGTGTGTGGTAAATCTCTAAAAGGGAGATTGTTATATGCAGTATTCCTAATCCTCTGGGTAATTTTTGCTTTATGATCAAGTTCTAGAGTAGATTATTGGATCAAAAGGTACCTGCATTTTAAAGCACTTGATATTGATTAAATAAGTTAATATTTATAATGCACTTAGAATAGTGCCTGGACATAATCAGCCGTAAGATAAAGTTATATAATAAAGTTGGTGATAGTGCAGCTAATTAATATTTATTAAAAATCTACTGTGTACTAGATTCTGTGGGAAATGCCTCAGAGGCATTCACCTGCCCGCTCTTTCAACAACCCTGTGAGAGGTGTAGGAGCTGTTATTCCTGTTTTACGGTGGAAGAAACCAAGGATCAAGAAGAATTGAGTAATCAGTCAGACCTGCTTAAGTTATTTGAAGGATTGGTGACATGCCCATAATCTTTATCTGTATATATTTTTTTATTAGTGATAGAGAAGAAAACTGTGTTATCCTTGGTAGTCCACCTGTTGTCTGTGTGATACAGTGTTTCTCAAATCTGTCTGTGGTAACATGAAGAAATCAGGAGAGGGTTACACAATAATTGTATTAGTCAGCTGGTGTGTCACTGTGGCAGAAAAATGGACCGAAGCAAACTTATGGGAGGAAATATTTATTGGGAGCTTACAGTTGAGGATTTTTGTCCATATGGGCTGGACATGGCAAGCAGGGCAGGCCATGGGGCAGGCAGCAGAAATTTACTTCTGCAAAGCTAAATCCTGCCTCCCAAAGTTTCCATAGTCTCCACAAATAGTGCCATCAGCTGGAGACTAAACACATGACCCTTGGGGGACATTTAGATCCAAACCATAAAGGGAATCATAAATTTATGTTGTTGTTGTTAGGTACTATCGAGTCTGACTCAGAGTGACCCTGTGTACAGGAGAATGAAACACTCCCTGATTCTTTGCCAGGCACATGATCTTATTTACGTTTAAGGCCATTGTTGCAGACACTGTGTCAATCCATTTGGTGGAGGGTTTTCCTTTTTTTTTTCTTGTTGACTTTCTATTCTCCCAAATATGATGTCCTTCTCCAGTGATTGGTCCCTCCTGACTACATGGGCAAAATACGGAAGATGCAGTCTAGCCATCCTTGCTTCCGAGGAACACTCTGGTATTGCTTCTTCTAGAACAGATCTGTTGATCTTTTGGCAGTCCATGGTATCTTCAATATTCATCTCCAATACCATAATTCAGAAGCATTAATTCTTCTCCTGTCTCTCTTGTTGAATGTCCATCTTTCACAACCATATGATATGACTGAAAATACCATGGCATGAGTCAGGTGCACTTTTGTCTTCAATGTGACATCTTTACTTTTCTATACTTTAAGGAGATCTTTTACCACAGCTTTTCCCAATGCAGAACTGGACATCAAAAAACAACAAAAGGACACAACTCTGCTTGCTGAAAGTGGGCAGGATTTGAAACATTTACTGATGAAGATCAAAGAACAAAGCCTTCAGTATGGATTGTGACTCAACATCAACAAAACAAAAATCCTTACAACTGGGTTAGTGTGCAACTTCACAATAAATGGAGAAAAGATTGAGGTTGTCTAAGATTTTGCTTTGCTTGGCTCTATAATCAATACCTGTGGAAGCAGCAGTAAAGAAATCAAAAGACATCTAGCTCTAGGAAAAGTTGTGGCAAAAGATCTCTTTAGAGTATTGAAAAGGTTTTCTTTTCTTTCTTTTTTTTTTTTTTTGCAGCACTGAGGGTTGAACCCAGGGCCTTGCGCTTGTATTTGTGTGCTCTGCAAGTGCTGGGCCACTGAGCTGCACCCCCAGCCCATTTTTTTGACTTTTTGAGACAGCATCTTGGTAAATTATGCAGACTGCCTCTGGTCTCGAACTTGTGATCCTCCTGCCTCTGCCTCCTGAACTGCTGGGATTACAGGAGTGTGCCACCGTGCCTGGCTTAGAGTATTGAAAAGTAAAGATGTCACATTGAAGACGAAGGTGCGTCTGACTCATGCCATGGTATTTTTAGTCGCATCATATGGTTGTGAAAGCTGGACATGCAACAAGGGAGATAGGAAAAGAATTGATGCTTTTGAATTAGGGTGCTAGAAACATCTACTGAATATACCGTGGACTGCCAAAAGAACCAACAGATCTGTCCTAGAAGAAGTACAATCAGAGTGCTCCTTGGAAGCAAGAATGGCCAGACTGCGTCTTACATATTTTGGATGTGTAGTCAGGAGAGATCAATCTCTGGAGAAAGACATCATGTTTGGGAGAGTGGCAGGTCAATGCAAAAGAGGAAAACCCTCCACCAGATGGATTGACACAGTATCTGCAACAATGGGCTTAACTATAAATAAGATCATGTACCTGGCCGGACTCGACGGCACCTAACAACAACAACAACAACAACAACAACAACAACAACAACCTGGCACAGAATCAAGAAGGATTTCTATCTGCTGTACATAGGGTTGTTTTGAGTCATACTCGACTCAACAGCATCTAATAGCAACAACAACATATCTTGTAACTGGGGCTGGGATTTAGGTCAGTTGGCACAGCGCCACTCTGCGGTCTCTGAGGCCCTGGGTTCGATTTCCAGCACCACAGAAATGGTAGAAGGATGCAGCAATCCGCTCCTGAGGCAATCCCAAAACAATCAGCCATTGAAAACCCTTTGAGGGTCACTATGAGTCAGACCTGACTTGACGGCACCTAACAACAACAACAACAACAAGGAACCCTGTAACCACCTCAGATGGAGATATAAAACCTTTCTAGTACTCCAGAGGTCTTCTGTGTGTCCTGTCCCAGGCAATACCACCACAGATTTGTTTTGCCTGATTTTGAACTTCATATAAATGGAATAACATATATATATACATATATATATGATTTAGCTCAGTGGGTAGAGCGCTGCGCTGCAGTCTCTGAGGTCCCGAGTTCAATTCCCAGCACCACAAAAATGGGAGAAGGGCCTGGCAATCCACTCCCAAGGCAATCCCGAAGCACTCAGCCATTGAAAACCCTATGAGGGTCGCTATGAGTCAGATACCGACTCGACGGCACCTAACAACAACAATATATATATAATTTGTATGTATGTGTGTGTGATTTCATTCAGTCTGCATATTTGATTCATCCATGTTGTAATATGAATTAGTAGTTTTTACCACAATTTAATCTGTTTTATGCCATTATTGGTTTACCTGTTCTTTTATTGATGGGCACTTTAGATTGTTTCCAGTTTTGTGATATTTGGAGTACAGTTGCTATAAACATTCTTGTAGGTATATGTTTTGGTGGAAGTAAGCACTTATTTCCATTGAGTGTATTCCAGGAGTAGAATTTCAGGTTCATAGGGTGTTTGCATATTTAGGTTCACTGAATACTGCTAAACATTTACCCAAAGTGGTTCTACCAAGTGGACTTCCACCACTAGAGTTAGAAGCTTCCAGTTACCTCACATGCTTACCAGTACTTCATGCTGCCAGTCATTTTGTTTAGCCATTCTGATGGATGTGTACTCCAAATAAATTTTAAGTTCCCCAGAGCTACTTGCAAGTGTCCTGATGTGAGAATAACAGAGGATTATAAGGCAGATATATTTTAGAGAAATTATCTGGCATATTCTGAAACACCTTCATGATATTATTCAGCTACATGATTCATTTGAAAATTCTGGTGTGCTATAAAGTACAAAGGGAATCAATAGACCTAATTCTGTTCCTGCTTTGCTACTAAATGTGGGAAATAGGCAAACCAGTGAATGCCATTGACTTCAGTTTCTTTGTAAAGATGGGATTAAATATATAATCTCAAATCTCATTTATTTCAAAACATTTCTCAGTTATTTTTTTATCCTTTCTGGAATTGCTACCTATCTCTATTTCCATTCTTTCTAATTCTGTGGTTGAAATGAGTATACAGTTGCTTTTACATTATTTATCATTCATTCACTTAACTACTCTTTTTAAAATAAGCCTTTTATGTTCTAGTTGGGGCTGGGGTTTAGCTCAGTTGATAGAGCTCTGTTCTGTGTTCTCTAAGGCCCTGGGTTTGATCTACAGCAGTGTAAAAAAAATGAGATAAGAACCTGCAACCCACTCCTGAGAACAATCCCAAAACAATCTGCCTCAAAAACCCTATGAATAGCAGAGAAGCACTAACATAGTGGGGAGTGTTTCATTCTGTTGTAAATAGGGTGGCTATAAGTTGGACTCAACTCAATGGCACCTAACAACAATATTATAGGGGACAAAGAATGTGGGGCACGCACCTCCTGGCCCGGCCTGGAGGTTCAGACGGGTGGTGCCGTGGCGCACACACATGCTAAACACTATTCACTCAGGAGCCTCAGGTGAGGGGCGCAGACTCCTGCGACCCTGGAGACCCCAGAGGAGACAGGAGAAAGGAAAAGCCTCAGGCGCTTTTGCCTTCCAGGGGCAAACACCTGTGTTGGTCGTCTCGGTGGTCACGAGGAGACAGCTGTTGCTTCATTGGTGATCAGACAGAGAGCAGGTTCTTTCCTTGTTGATGATTGCAACAGGAGAGTGTTCTTTCCACACCAAATGTCCAGGGCAGAGCAGGAAAGCCGTTTCCTCATCGGTGGTCCAGGCAGGAATGGGCGAGAAGGTCTTGCTTAGCCGATGGTGTGGGCAAAACGCGAAGAAGGGCCTAAAAGGCCTAAAAGGATCGAGCTTCCCTAGCGCAACTCTTTATATAGCTTGCACAGAATGGCCTGAGCCAATCAGCTTTCAGTCCAATTGTCCAATCAGGAAGGGTTTTGTACAATCATGCAACCAAGCTACTTTCATTTTCCCTAGATTTCTAATTTACAAAACCAGATATTCAAAAGCCATTTTCCCAGTTTGGGAGTTTTTGCCAATTTCCTCCCAATTTTTCCCTACAAAAGGATATACAAGTGAGGCATTGGCTTCCTTTCAAGTTACTTATACTCCTATACAATGGAAAAACCAGAAATTGAACTGTGAAGTAACATAGTCTATCTGGAAGGAAGTAAGGTTACTGAAGGAACACATGAAAATGTAACTTAGCCTAGACTTGAGGGTCAAGGAGCACTTCTAAAAAGAGTCTTTTTTTTTTTTTTTTTTTAAATCTTCAACATTGAAGTTGAATAGAATTGTCCCAGTGACAGGTAAGGCCAATCTCAGGCAGACAACAGCTGTGCAGAGCCTTGGGGGTGAGCAACTTCATGACTTTACAGACTCTGTGGGGTTGGGGTAGGGTTTGGAGCAGTGGCTCAACGTGAAGTTGTAAAGCCCAGCTAGGGCTACACCATGGAAACCTTAAAAGCTTGCTTAGAGTGACATGGTCAGAGCTGCCTGCAATGTGGAGAAACAGTGGAAGGGGAGGGCAGACTGCAGTGAGACCAGTTAGGAAGAAGCTGTCCTGATCCAGGAATGAGATGGTGGGTATCCACTGCCAGGTGGGGCAGGAGGGGATGCAGGAAAGTGGATGGGGTTAGGGACTATTTAAGAACTGCTGAAAATTTGTAAATGGACATGGAAGATGAGAACAGAGGAGATCTTAGGGATAATTCTGAGGTTTTGGGTTTGAACATTATTCTGGTGATCTATTACAAGTAAGAAACCATCTCCAAACAGTTGTTAACACAATAACAATCTTTTACTCATGAATCTGGTGGTTGACTGCATTCAAATGAGCTGTTTTGCATAGAATCCCTATGAAGTTATAATCAGGTGGTGGATGGCTTCATCTCAAGGCTTCTTCATACACATATCTGGTATCTGGACTGGGAACATTGCAACAGCAGGGCACCGGGCATGTGTGGTGGTTTCTTGGTCTTTCTATATGGTGGCATCAGGGTGGCCAGACTTCTTATGTCGAGGTTCAAGGCTTGCAGAACAAATGTACCAAGAGCAACTGGCAGAAGCTGCTTGGTCTTTGCTAACCTATCCTTAGAGTGATGCAGCATCCCCTCTGCTGGGTTCTGTTCATCATGACAATCACAAAGACATGCTCAGGTTTAAAGGCGACAGACATCTCTTGGTGGGAGGAAGGCTGAAGAATTTATGGACATGTTTTAAAAGTACCAGAGGCATCAGGGTGGCTAATGGGGTCACACAGTGTACTGTTAGCTAACACTTGAAGGAAGAGCAGATTGGGAGGGAAAGTGAGGAGTTTGATTTTGGAGTGACTTGAGTTTGAATTGCTTGTGCAAAATCCAAGGTTAGATTTTAAATAGGTAGATGGAAGCTCAGAGTTGAGGTTTGTAGATGTAGTTAAAAGTAACACCTAACATTTTTTGTTGCTTACTATATGCTGTACCATATTATGTTATTAATATTGCTATGGGGGAGGATTGTACTAAGTATTTTTCATGTGTTATTCATTTACTAACATCACTTTATAGAGATTAGGAAACTGAGGTTTAGAAAAACTGGCCAAGATATCATGGATCCAGAAATTGAACCTAGGTTTGGCTAACATCTAAGCTCACATTCCTAACAGCTCACATGGAGGCCATGGCCGTCCATGAAGATTGGGTCGGGCAGGGTGGGATGGTAAGAACCCCAATGAAACCCAGTGTCTCAGTTGCTTTTGACACATAGTAGGCTTGCAATTTTTATGGGATCGGGATCCACCAAAACAAAAGGAGCACAAAAGGGAATCTGAGAGAAAGAGAACTGAGTGGTTGGATGAAAATTTGGAGAATATGGTGTCAAGCAGGCTGAGGAGAGACTTTCTCAAAGGACACAGTGACCCATTTTGGTAAACATTGCCCACTTATAGTGAAAGGCAGAAAGAAGAGAAGATTTACATAAGAGTAAGAGGGAAGAGGTGAATTCCCTCACTAAAAGTTATTTCTGCAATACTGTGCTCAGTGATCATTTTCATTAGATAGAAGTCATGATATTACAGGCATTTCAGCTTTATTAGTGATATATCCCGACACACATATGAAGGCCACCTTGACAGATAACTTTAATAAAACAGTCCTAAGCAAGCTGCACTGATAATTCTGAAAAATAACCACTGGATTCATGTCACTGGAGACCTTGCCAGAGCACCGTCAAAGGCCTAGTGAGCATGCAGGTGAGAGGCGTGGGAAGTAATGAAATGCTGCTGCTGTAATTCTTGCAACATATTTCACTGTGGGAGAGAAGAGAGGGACTGGAAATAGAGGGTCAGGAAAATGAGAGGGTTCCTTTTGCAATGGGAGAAGAGATGGTTAAGTGGTGCTGAAGTAGAATGTAAGGACATTTTGCAGAATGGGACTGAAATAGGGTGGGTTGTGGAGTTGAGTAGGATTGAAAAGACTTCAATAAAGAATGAGAATGAGGAATGACCAGACAAGAAGAGGGCTGCTTGCTACGTGATGTTGAAGTCATAGGCTATGGCTTATGATGACACAAATTTAGGAGGTTATGTGATTTTTTTTTTTTTCTTTTTGACCAGCCTTTGTAGTTTGCACAAGGTAAGTAGTCAGATTGGTAAGGGCTAGGGAGTTTTCCAAGGTGAATCAATGGTTAGACAATGGGGTAAAGGAATTCAGGACACTCGCAAGAAAATGGTTGAAGTGATGAACTGTGAGATGTAAGTTAATGAAAATGAAGGAAGAGCAATAGAAGGTAGTGGATACAAATGGTTCTGATGAGCCTAAAAAGAAAGTGGTTTGGAGTATGTGTCAGAAAACTGGAGAGAGAGAAAGTTCAGGGTAGTCAGACAGTAGGGTATGTGAATTTTAAGATTACAGAGGTAGAGCAGTTCTCTGAGGGGAAACGTTGTTGTTAGGTGCTATCAAATCAAGTCTGACTCTTAGTGACCCTGTGTACAACAGAATGAAACACTATCTGACACTGTGCCGTGCACATGATTTTTCTTTCTTTCTTTTTTAAAATTTCCTTTCCTTTCTCGCTCGCTCACTCTCTTTTGCTCACTCTCTTGCTCTCTTTCCTTCTTTCTTTTCTTTTCTCCTCCCTCCCTCCCTCTTTTCTTCCTTTCTTCCTTCCTTCTTTCCTTTCTTTTCTTTCTTCCTTTCTCTCTCTTTCTCTCTTTCTTTCTCTCTCTTCCCTCCCTCTCCTCCCTTTCTCTTCCTCTCTTTCTTTCTCTCTTTCCTTAGCCTGTTGTTGCAGACACTGTGTTTCTTCTCATTTTGATTTGTGCCACATCAGCAAGAGGAAGTCCCAGGGACTTCACTCCATTCCTGTCATTAAGATTGACTGTTCTTTGAGGAGGCAACTCTTCCCCAGTTGTTTCTGGAATGCCTTCCAGCTGGAGGGACTCATTTTCCAGCACTGTATTTGGCAGCACTTCTTTGCTATTCATAGGGTTTTCAATCACTGTTTCAGGAGTAGTCCTTCTCCCTAGTTTGTGTTAGTCTGGAAGCTCACCTGAAACCTGTCTACCATGGGTGGCCCTGCTGGTATCTCAAATACCAGTGGCATGACTTTCAGCATTACAGCAACATGGAGGCCCTCACAGCATGACAAGCTGACAGACACATTGAGGGATGGGAAACTAGTAGGCTAGTCAGTAGTAGAGCTGGGATTTGAACCCAAGAAATCTGGCTACATAGCCCTCCTCCTTAGCCAGTATTGCACAGCTAATGTGCCACTGCGGCTGTGGCACAGGGTTTCCTGGAGGGGCTGGAGAGTGGGGACTAGTGTGAGACTGGCTTGTTGGAGAAGAGGAACCAAAGAAGTGTGAGGGTAAGCACAATATTAGCATGAAAGTTGTTTGCTCAAAAGAATTTCATTCAGCGCTTCCCTACTTGGGAGGTTGGGGGAAGATTGTTGTCAGATGCCATAGAGCCAGATCCGACTTATAGCCATGCTCATAGAGTTTTCAATGGCTGACTGTTTCGGGATCATTTCAGGAGTGGGATGCCATGCCCTTCTCCCATGGGGCAAGATTAGGTGTCAGGTTATTCCTGGGGTTACTCTCTCTGCATTGTGGGTGGAAGCAAGAGGTGGGTGCCCCGACACTGCACGCGGTGGCAAGGCTGTGCTGGAGAACAGAGCGTCATGCACAGAATAGAAGGACAGGCTTATTCACTAAGGAGGGGAAAGGAATGGAGGATTAGGAAGAGGGGAAAGGGGAGTTGGAGAAGGGAAGTGCTCAGCTGCTGTCTCTGCTGCTGGGGCAGAGACTCCAGGGTGTCTTTGGTCTTCTAGCTTGCAGGTTTCACCACATCGGGGGCCCTGAGCTTGACTCCTGGAGTCTTGCTCCGAGAAGCTGTCAGGTGGCAGGCGGGTTGAAGTATGGTGAAGGCAGGTTGGAGGAAGGCTGAAGGCTAGGCTAGGCTAGGCAGATGAGTAAATGGGCCTTGGCCTCCTAAGGAACCCCCAAGGTCCCGGTGAGCTTTTCTTGGATGGTGTTCAGAATGGCTGCTGAACTCTGAACTCCGGAGTTTATATGGCCTGATAGCCAGCCAATCGGGAAAAGGATTGGATCAGAAATGACCAATTGGGCACCAGGGAGGCTTTAGATGCTACCATACCTTGGGTGCCATCTTGGCCCACTGGATGGGAGGGGGTAAGAGTGAAATACCTGGATGTATAGCAAAAGTGACCCGTTGCTATCTTACCCCATCCTCCAAGTGGGCTAGATGAGCTCCTGGGACCGGCCATGTTTGGGATACTCCCTATACCCCTGGGAATCCCAACAATTAGTTTCAAGTTAGTTGTTGTATGGAGGATCCTAGTTCACATATAGAAACCTGCAGCTCATTTACTTGATTCTTTTTTTTTTTTTTTTTTTTTTTGTACTAGAGGACTAAACTCAGGGCCTCGTGCATATTTTGCAAGTGCTCTGCCTCTGAGCTGTACCTCTCTCCCCTTTTTTATTTTTAAATTGAACATGATCTCACTAAGTTACACAGGCTGCCTCTGGCCTTGAACCTGCGATCTTCCTGCCTCTTCTTCCCAAGTTGCTAGGACAGGTGTGCACCCTTGTGCCCAGTTTACTTGAGTCTTAAGATTCTGTTCTTTTCTGTGGAAAGGGGTTGTATTTCCAGGGCGGTTCTGGTCCCTGGAGAATGTGGCCACTGGACTTTTTGAAGGGACTTGGTTGCTGTCTGGATTCGCCACACAGCTGGAGCTCTTTTTGGGCTTCCAGAGTTTGATTCCCTGTGACATCAGGCTCCCAGGGAAGAGAACTGGAAGTTTGAATAACTAAGTCTAGAAGCTGATTAAGGTGGCCCGGTTGAGGCCTTTTAACTGACCTGAAAGTGGGTCGCAGTCAGAGTGTTGGAGCCAGGAGTTTGTTCTGTTGAGCGCAGCCTGCTTAGGACTGTTTTGTTAAAGTGACCTGTAAAGTTAGCCTTCGTGTGTGTTTCTGGGACAATTGTATAATAATCTGGATGCATCATTAATAAGGCTGAAATGGCCTATCGTACCCTGACTTCTACCTATTGAAAATGATCAGTGAACATAGTGTTGCAGAAATTAGTTTTAGTGGAGGAGTTTACCTCTTCCCTCTTACTCTTATGTAAATCTCTTCTCTCTGCCTTTCACTATAAAAGCTAATGTGAGGCTCCTTCCACGGCTGCTCCTGGGATTGCCTTAGACACTTTAAGCCTTTGAGCGATTGAGTAGCGGTCAAGGGACAAGTGGGACTGAATGCAGCCTCTGCTCAGCTTACCTAGATCCGCACTGTAAATGGGCACAAATGTGCGCAATGGGCACAAATATGCACAATGGAATAGCCATGGCCTTGCCTCTGGTCTTTGTTATGATCTCTAGTTCAGGTCAAACCACATTCTGTCACACTGTAGGGTTGAGTTGCAGGCCCTGTACTAATCTCAGAGTTTGACACAGGGTATACATAATAGGTGCTGAGCAAATGGCTGGACCTAGAGGCTTTCCAGAGTAATGGTTAAGGGCATTGACCTTGAAGCCAGACTGCCTAAATTTATGTTCTAGCTCTATCCCACACCTGCTTTGTAGCCTCTGTACCTCAGTTTCCTTATGTACAAAATGAGCATAATAATGGTACTTATCTCACAGAGTTGAGAGTGTGTATACACATACGTCCAGTCATGGGCTGCAGAATGTTGTTTTAATCTATGACAAACCAAATATGTGATGGTGCTCCAGTGAGATTATCTTGTCTAGTGACATCGTAGTGGTCTTAGTTTGTGTAAATGTGCTCTATGTGATATTTATACAATAACAAAATTGCTCCACAGTGCATTTCTCAGAATACATCCTCAGAGTTCAGTGATGCTCAATTGTGTGTGTGTGTAACTTAAAAGCACCTAGTACTATAAGTCCCCACATGTCTGTGAGCTTGTCCTGCTGTGAGGGACTTTGTATTGCTGTGATGGTAAAAGCTATGCCTGGTATTTCAGATACGAGCAGGGCCACCTGTGGTGGAGCTTCCAGACTAAAACAGACTAGGGAGAAGTACTCTGCAGCCCACTCCTAAAACAATTAGCCTTTGGATTCCCTATGAATAGTAGGTGAGCTGGGATTTAGCTCAGTTGGTAGAGCGCCTCTCTGCAGTCTCTGAGGTCCCAAGTTTGATTCCCAGCACCCCAAAAATGGGAGAAGGATGTGGCAACCCACTCCCAAGGCAATCCTGAAACAATCTGCCATTGAAAACCCTATGAGGGTCGCTATGAGTCGGACAGGACTCGACAGCACCTAACAACAATGAATAGTAGAAAAGCACTGTCAAATATAGTACCAGAAAATGAGTCTCCTAGGCTGGAAGGCATTCAAGAAATGACTGTGGAAGAGTTGCCTCCTTAAAGTAGATTCGACCCTAATGACAGGAATGGAGTAACGCCCTGGGACCCCATTTGCTGATGTGGCACGACTCAAAATGAGAAGACTCACAGTGGCTGCCACAATGGGCTCAAATGTAAAAAGACTGTGTGCGTAGCACTGTGTTGGGTAGTGTTTCATTCTGTGGTACATAGGGTCACTATGAGTTGGATTCGATTTGATGGCTCCCATCAACAGCACTGTAAATACTGTACAGGTGTTTGCTATTATTGAATTGGGACTTTGTATATAAAACAAGAATGTGTGTTAGCCCTCATCAGAACCAAAAAGATTCTGCTCCAGTTCTATTCACTTTTCCATGCCAGCCTTTCAAAAATCTTCTACCTAATAAGCATAGTGCAGAGTAACTGGGTTAAAGATATTGCAGCTGCCCGTTGGTGTTTTAAGTGGCAGCTATTTCTGATTTACTAGGGTAAAAGGTCCTGGCATGGCAAACAGTGGCCCACATCCTTCTCTGGGACAGTTCTGCTTACAGCTGTTACGTAAGTTCAGGCAGATGAGACAGCTCACTTTAATCTGAGTAGGCAAGTTTTCTGCAGTCCTGCCTGAGAATTATATATGATTGCTTTGAACCTTTATCTCCTCCCACCCCCTTTTTTTATTGGAATCAAACAGTTTGAAAGTCAAATTTCTGTTTTTGAGGACTTTTCCCTCTAGCATGTGATTTATTGGCTGGCTTTCCATCCCCTCCTTTATCAATGTTTCCTGAGAGGCAGTGTGTCACAGGGGAAAGAATGCTGGGCTGATTTATTGGATAATGCTGCTGTTCTTCATCATTTTGAATGTTTCCTGAATGTGACTGGTTCTTTTTAAAAATCATTGTGCTGGAGGAAAACCTCTTTTGATTAGTGGCTTTCTTTTTCTCTTTGTTTCATTTTATATAGAAACATTATACTTCTGTATTGTCCACCAGTAATAGTTCTTCAGTGCAACATAATTTTTCCCCAGTTTTGTTGGGTTTTCAAGATGCATATTTTTAAAGCATGGGTCATTTAGACAGGCCAATTTCATGGCTCCTGGGTTTTCTTTGCATTTCCTGACTGTTTCAGGGCCCTGCCTGGTCTGGCCTTCGGCTGTAGATAGAATTGCTTTTTTATCCAGGCATGCAGACCTTCTTTATCATTTCTGTGCATGCAGGCTGCCATTTTTTTTTTGCAGCCTAAGGGTGAAGGAAATGGATTCCTGTGCTAGTGATGTTTGGTTTTCTCCCACATATGTTTATTTGGGGACAGTGCTTAACTGTATTGGTCATCTTTGGAAATAACACATAGGTTAATCTTTTACATTTTTTCCCTGCATTTGCCATTTTATCAATAATTATATGAACTTAATGTTTCACTCTGAATAGTTTCATAAAGTGGACTAAGTAAAAATTCTTTTGGCTTCCTGTTAATAATATATCACCAGTTGCTAATTCTAAAACTCCTTGCATCAGATTCTTTGTAACTTAAGACAATAGTATATGAAACAAGTTGCTAAAAAAGTTGAAATTGTAAAGAATTATGCAAGATGTGACACACATCTTAATTCCTCATACAAAGACCAACTTGAATAAACCAACATAAAGGTGTGTGATTATAAAGAAATGTGGAGATGAAGAGTTAAGAAGATTTATAACAAGCTTGTTGATGGGTTGATTTTTTTCCCCCTGTTAGTTTTCTATTCCCCAAATCCAGAGTCCTCAAGATTCATTTCTGAGACTGATTATTTATCTTAGTTGTTTTATGTATTGTTGCAGTGGGTGATATTAACATAACAGCAGCAGCAGTAACAAATGAATATAACAGTGTGTGTGTGAAAGCTGATCAAAATTAACAAAGACTTTTGTTTTACTAAATGATATTTTAATCTATGTCCATTTGCCTGAAATGAAACATGGTAACTTCAGGTCCTTGATTTTAATTCTAGTGTACTACCCTTTGTTAAAATATTTTGCTACAGTGCCAAAAAGATCTGTTAGATTTTAAAATATTCTGTGAAGGATGGATATCAGATTAGTTTTTGGAAAGAAAGCCCTGCTCTCCTTTCTTTCCAATATTCTGTTTGTTCTTCCTGATTTTCCTCTCTCAACACAAGCTTGTTAAGAGCTTAATGTTTGGCAGGCATTTGTAGTCTCAGATAATAAAGAGATGACTCTTGTAGCTACTAAGATTATAGCTTATAACATTGAGTGTACTATACGTCTTTGCTCTGGGGAATCCCAGATGATGGGCTAGGACAGGGTGGACAAGCTTTTTCTGGGAAGAGTCGGCTAGTGAATATTTCGTCTTTAATGGTTATACATTCATTCTCAACTACTCAACTGTGCCTTTGTAGTTCCAAAGTAGCTATAGGTAGTAATAACAGGTGGTTGTTACTGTGTTTCAATAAAACTTTATTGGCAAAAACAGGCAGCAGACTAGATTTGGCCCATAGATGGTATCTTCCCAACACTGAGGTTGTAGAATAGGATTTATCTCCTCAACAAACGGAGGCAATATTACATTTCTCATTGGGTTGGAGTTTTGGTTTCTATACTTGAGAGTACCTGTGAAGGTTAAACAGTATGATCAGAGGCTTTAGTGATTTGAAGGGTGTAAACAGCCTTCTGTGACTCTCCAGAAGGCACATCTCCAGTGAGAGGTTTCAAAATCATAGGAAAGTAGGTACTGGTTCAAGGCGAGGAAGAACTCTTAAGTTCTGTTCATCTGCCTTGAGTAGGAAATGTCAGAGCAGCAGCTGACTCCCCACCTGTTTGGGACATTATGTTGTTATGAGGTGCTGTTGAGTCGGTGTCTGACTCATGGCAACCTATGTACAACAAGTGACATGCTATTGTTGGTGCTTCTCTGCTATTCATAGGGTATTCAATGGCTTGGGACATTATAAAAAGGCTTTATGCGCTGAGTGAGAGAGGTTGACGTAGACGCAACGTTCCTTTCAGCTTTTTCTCTATTTCTCTGTTGGTCCTAATATATCAGGCAGTCTCTCTTCACTTTAGCATGAGTTATTTAAAAAACATTAGGTGGAGAGGAAGATTTTAAATGTTTCTTTTCAGCAGAATTCTTTTTTTTCCAAACCAACCCTGTACAGAACTGATACTATATTTGGTTTTTAGAAATTTATATTTATGGTATTACTTGTTATATATCAGTGAGGAGAAGGAAGCTGTTTTGATGAACACAAAAATTGAATTGAGATGTGGCTGAGAACCAAACGTTCATCTTTCACTTTATTTAGTTATGCATTTTTCTTTCCCATGTGGTATTAAGGAAAAACAAGGTTCCCACAGAACAGAGGTTGCAAGTGTTACAAATTGCAAAGTAGATCACAATGCAGTGGAGTTAATTTTTAGTCAGAAGGCGGAACACAGATTTTAATATGCAGCTTGTAACCCTCTCTCTTTCCCTACAAAAGTTACTCTGGCAGCACAAGTGAATGTGTAGATGGTTTCTAGTGTGTTACAGTTTCATACACAAAACATTTGACTATGTACTTGTCTTCATTTCAGTCTGCAATAATTCAGATTCACTTTTCATTTTAAAAGATTTCTGGAATATCTAAGTGCTCTTTTGCAAGTCCACCTAAGGTACAGAGTTTGAAAAGTACTGGTTTAGAATTGGACCTAGGGGAAGTTGAAGTTCTGTCACTTGCTAGCCCTGGGTTAGTTACCCTCAGTTTTTCATCTGACAAACAAGTCTAGAAACATGCACATCGCTCTAATTGTAAGGGCTGGGGGGGATGAGAGTGTCAAAACTCCTAGCATGTAGTAGTCTCTTACTAAGTGTCATGTTCCTCTCCTGTGAACTGCAAGATGAACAAAGCCAGCCTTTTAAGCTGAATGGTGTATGGTCCCATACAATTTCAAAAGGTCTGGTTATTTGACATTATTCAAAATTAAAGGAATGCTTGACTAGGAGCTCTGCTCTCAGAAACTGTCAGGTGCTCCCATGATAGGAGTCAGCCTTTGTGAGAGTCTGTAGCCCACCCTGTTTGTGGGTTGTGATCGCATCTCTTGGCCTGAGTGACAGAGGAATTGGGAGAAATCCACCCTTCTGACAACAGGTGGAGGGATAGGAGTTTAAGAGGCTTGCTTATCAGAAACATGGGCCAAGAGTTGTTGTTGCTAGGTGCCGTCGAGTCGAGTCTGACTCATAGCAACCCTCATAGGGTTTTCAATGGCTGACTGTTTCGGGATTGCCTTGGGAGTGGGTTGCCACGTCCTTCTCCCATTTTTCGGTGCTGGGAATCAAACTCGGGACCTCAGAGACCTCAGAGACCAACGGAGCTAAATCCCAACCGGGGCAAAGAGTAGAGCCTTTCATTATTAGATTTTGAGAAACAAGAATGTGAACAGCAAGGGAGGGAGGGAGGGATCATGCCACTTGAGATCTAGACCTTGTTGTTGTTGTTGTTAGGTGCCGTCGAGTCGGTATCTGACTCATAGCGACACTCATAGGGTTTTCAATGGCTGACTGTTTCGGGATTCCCTTGGGAGTGGATTGCCAGGTCCTTCTCCCATTTTTGCGGTACTGGGAATTGAACTCGGCACCTCAGAGACTGCAGCACAGCACTCTACCAACTGAGCTAAATCCCAGCCCTTAAAGAGAAAATGTACAAGATTGAGGGAGAAGAGGTGTCCTTTGAAAAAGAAAAGGGAAGTAGGCTGAGTTCCTGAGGACTAAAGTAGATAGAGCCCACCCGGAGCCCTGGGATTTACAGCAAACCCCAAGTCATTCCCTGACTCTATTGATTGGAGCCATTTGTATTCAGCAAGTGTGAAGCAATGGCATGGCTGTTCTGGTGTACTACAGAGTTGGGGTATCAGATACTGAGGAGTGGCCCAAAGAAATGGGTTCTGAAGCTAGGCCCCGAAAGGCAGCTCTATAAGATCCTGTGAGCCCAGTGGCTAGTGTAGGGACTTCAGTTTCAGTTAAGATCTCTCTCAGGCTGTGGAATAGCCTTTCACCGGATCTGATAGGATCTGACTTCTGTGTTGAAAACTAGGTCTGGCTGCTGAGTGGACAGGGCCACGTAGGGAACCCCGGAACCTAACCGGGCACATAGTCCCTATGCCAGCAGTTGCTGTAGGTGGCTTGGCTGAGGGTTCAGGAAGTTTGTGGGAATGCCAACTCATTGCTGAGCCTCTGATGCTTGCTGGGAGGATCCAGTAAGTTTAGCAATGTCAGCATTATTACTTTTTGCACATCAGAGGGCCAGTAATTGAAGATCAGGTAACTATTCTAATGTCACTTCCCAAATAGCTTAAACCCAGCTCTGTTTACTCAGAGTTCACCTTCTTTACTTCTTCACAGTCAGAAAAACAACAGGAAAGATCTGGATTATCTAATTTGTAAACAAATAATTTTTGTGACTCTTTTAAAAATGATAGCTAGAACACATTCTCCTGTATTCCAAACTTTTTTTTTTGGTAGTACAATAATTTTTTTAAGTTAACAAGAAAGTACTGATTTAGTAAACAGGGCTTGGCCATAGGAATATCTTGAGAACTGTAAATATAGACTTGATAATATAGGTATCATGCTCAAAGAAGAGGCTTAAAATGGTAAATTCAAGAAAGAATCTCTAAATGACTCTTTTTGAGGTTTTAGCAGAAAGGTAGTGCTGAATTTGTTAATCATACCAAAATGGAGTAAGGGGAGAAGAAGGGAGGATAAATCCATATTTTTGAGAATTACACATAATTTTCCTTATGATTCTAAGTAATGTTTTCCCTAAGTGCCTAGTGGGCAATGCATGGCAAACTGGATTCTTATAAAATAATGTAAAATATTAAGTAACACTGACTATTAAAATATTAAATAATAATTGAATGATAAACTCTTACGTAGACTAAGACTTCTTCAGTCCAAACATAATATGTTGCCTATTTGGACAATGCTGTGAGGTCTGGCTGGAAATGAATGGTGGGGCCCCCTGCCAGCCCCTTTTCTGCCTCAAGTGCTGGGTATGTTGGCAGAGTGCTGGGAGCTGGGTCCTCTGGCTTTTTTTCTTCCTTCAGGGAACCTCAGAATTACCATCCTGGTTGGCAGTATGTACAGTGTGAAGTCAAGGGAGTTGGTCCTGGCAATGTAGATGACAGAGGGAAGAAACACCAGGAGTCTGAAACAAGGCTGAATCTAGGTGTCAGAGCAGCTGAGGGCAGAGTCAGCCCAGGGCCTGGGGCCCCTTTGTGCCATAGCTTAGCAGAACTTGTGTGCCTGAGACATAATGTACATGCAATAAAAATATAAAACATGAGGCCTGGGGATAGAGCTCAGTGGTAGGGCACTTGCCTAGCATGTGCAAGACCCTGGGTTTGACTCCTTGTGTTGCAAAATAATAATGATAACAAAAACAACAAAATAAAAATTAAACACGAATTGGAGCTTACTGTGTTTCCTTCTATAGCTCACCCAATCCTCACAGTGCCCTATGGAGAAGGTACTATTATGCCTTCATCTTCCTAATGACAGCTGAAGATGTAGAAGAGTGAATAATTTGCCCAAAGTCTCACCAGTAGTGTGTGGTATGGCTAGGATTAGATTCCAGGACCCAAATTATCTTCCTGCTTGTTTCTCAGTATATATTTGTGGACTATTGAAGTGAGTGAGTGATAGTGTGACTTTCTAGGGCTTTTTTGAAGTAACACTGTTGAAAGCTTTCCTGGCCCTTTATTGTTGTTGTTGTTGTTGTTGTTATTATTATTATTACTTGGTTTATATTATTAGAATGACCACATCTGGTAACAAATATGATAGTACCCCACATCTACCCTCTCTTGCACATTCTATTTTATTTTTCTTCCTAGGACTTGTCACCATCTAATGTGACTTATGTGTTGTCTTGTGTGCCACCCTATGGGAGTGTAGTCTCCAAGAGAGCAGTGGCTTTGTTCACTGTTTAGTCCCGAACACATGGGGACACTGCCTGACATGAAAGGTGCTCGGTACAAATACATACTTGTTCAATTAATGAAGAGAATTAATACCAACTACATCTGTGCCTTCACCTGGTTCATCTGAAGTCCTTGCGCCTTTGGAAAGGATCGCCGCTCCATCCTCTGGTCACAGCACTGGGGTGGTGATCTGGGCAGTTATAAGTTAAGGCTGAGCTCTTCTGGTTGTCAGTGGTGCGTGGAAAACACTTTTGCTTGAAGTTAATGGGAAAGACCATTGACTATCTTAAAAATGTGCTGCAGGCCTGCCAGAATTCTGTGTGCCCTTACAAGTCTGTTCCATTTCTTACAAATCAGAATTTGGTATATTCCTACCACACACAAGGTGTTAGAGTGAGAGAATATGATCAGTCCAGCCTTGCTCTGCCCTGCTGGTCACATTACGGTTGTTACCAGCTTAGGCACAGATGGCCCACTGGTGTAATCCTATACCCTGATCTAGGTGCTCCTGTGTGGGAAAACCCTCTTGAGTCTAGCTAGGTAACAAGGTCACAGGTTCTTGTGCAAAGTGTTATTTGTGGTAGTTAAATGATACTACATCAGCATGGGTTTTTTAATTGGCCTTTGGTATTCATAGTATTTGTTGAATCATAAGACACGTGTAAACTTGCTTGGTTGGACTTCATTTGCTTTCAGTTGCTCTTAATGATTACAAATATGAGCTTCCAAGTTCAAAAGTCCCCCTTTTTTCTTTGCAGTACTGGTGGTTGAACCCAGGGCCTTGTGCTTGCATGCTTTGCAAGTACTGTACCACTGAGCTGCACCCCCAGTGCATTTTTTTTAGTTTTTGAGACAGGGTCTCTGTAAATTACGCAGACTGCCTCTGGTCTTGAACTTGCGATCCTCCTGCCTCTGCCTCCTGAGTCGCTGGGATTACAGGTGTGTGCCACCATGTCCAGCTCAAAAGTCCTCTTTTAAAATTGTGGTTCTGTCACATGGTAGCTGGTCTCTGTTTTCCTGTCTCTAAATTAGAGATCTTTTTATATTTGAGCCAGTGTTGGGTAGTGTTTGGCTCTGCAGTACTTTGGGTCACTTTGAGTTGGATCCAACTCAACGGCACGTAACAACAACAAATTGGAGATAAAACTACTATTGTGAAGTAGAACACCTTGCACTTGCATTGAACTGGCTTAAAGGACTGTCCTTATTGAAATGTGATTGTGTCATTTAATTTCTCAACCACATTGGTGTACCTAACTGCAAAGGAAATTGGGGGGGCTATGTAACAGGCTTCATTTTAGCTACACTCAGCTTTTCTTCACAAGCTTGAATCGCTCTGGGTCTGCTTCTCTTCGGACTACCAAATGAGGTCTTCTCTGTTCCATTTATCTTTTCTTTTTCCATGTAGGTTCTTCTTATTCATACATTTGGCTTCCTCATAAGTTTAGGTTGCTGTGATTCTTCATGGTCATGAAGTTATTAAATAGCTTTGTTTTTTGTATTCTCTCCACCTCATACTGCTAACTCTTCATCCCAGTGTTTTGCAACGCAAATGTAGACCAAGAGAATATGATTCATCCTGCCTTGCTCTTCTGCTAGGTCATGCTGAGGTTGTTGACAACTTAGGGACAGGCAGCCTGCTGGTGTAATCAACTGTGGCGCCTGTGGAAAGGTGTGCAGGCCTTTCCATCTGAAAGGGGAACACCAGAGCAGACTGTGAACCCCTGCCCAGGCTTCTTCCTTGACAAGTGGAAAGGCTCTTGCCAAAGAGTTCAAGAATGGATTGTAGGTGGTGCGTTGACAGTTAGCAGTTATTAATAACTGATACCAGGCTGCAAAGTGGTTCCTCTGGAGGAATAGGAGGGTGTGCACAGATCAGCCAGCAGTGTTCAGATGCTTGCATAGCCTGTGATATCTCTGTTACTCACGTTGTCACTTTTGTCTAAGATGCTCTTTTCTTCTTCCACATTCTTAACCTGGGGATAACTCCTAAGATTCAATTCAGGAGGTGCCGCTCTAGAAAGTGTCTCCTGATGCCCCTAATTAGGCGTTTAGTGTTCCCAGTGTGTCTCCTTGGAGCCTTTGTGCACATCTCTTTACTGTGCTGAACATGCTTCCATTGCCCTTGTCTGCTGTAGGTATGGTAAATTACTGCCTTTCCTGAGCTGGAAGAGTCTTAATGTCAGCATTTGGTCTCATTTACTGTGCCCTTAATGTTTGCTTAGAAGTGCCTGCCACATTAAAGATGCTCTGCAAATGTTTTTTTCCTTTGCTCGTTTTGGGGGTTGAAATTTCTAATTCTCAATGCCTGATAGAAAGTGGAGGAATAAATCCTCTAAGGTAAAGGCTACTCATTATTTCACTTTGCTAAATTATAAGGGTCCTTTTCCTCTCAATATAAACTTCTTAATCAGCATTTTCAGAAAGAGAACTATTCTTTCTGTCAGCATTTGAACCAAGATGTGCTTTTCTTTGGATAGTACATGAGATTTTTAGTGATATCTTACAGAAGGTTGGTAATAATTTTGCTGAGATGAAATCTATAAACTCTAATATGATTTATGCCTTCATTTGGTTATTTTTGCTAGAGGACTTTTAAATTCCAAAGTTCTTTCCGCCAGATGGTGTTTGAAGTCTTTGTGAGTGAATTTCACAAAGAGACCATGTACTAAGATGATTAATAGGAGAGGGTAATGATTCCTGGTTCCAGGCTTGGGAAGTAAAGATGCTTTTGGGGATGCTGGTGGACCTGTTACAGCAAAAACAAAACAAAAACAAAACAAACAAAAACCACCTTGGAAAACATCCAAAGGCCAATTTGGGTAGGTTTCCCTTGGTGCAAGTGTTTCTTTTCAGATTGATCATCACCATCTTTTTTCTTAATCTGAAGCAGCTATGAAATAAATGTTGAGGAGGAAAAGCCTCACATTTTGTAAACAAAACCTCATTTTACTTTGTAATGAGTTTTTAAAAAATTATTATTAAGTTACTTCCCATATGGAGAAAATTTCTGAGTCTACTCAGGGAGTTGTTAAATAATTCACTGTTAGTGTTTGAAGTGGCAGTACTAACACTGAAGTACATGGCATTCCTCAGCACTGATTTCCAGTCTGGAGGAGTGAATGGAACATAATGACAGACATGACCTTTATGCAGAGAGGACGCCACCCACACAGCACTTTGGAGCTCATATATACCTTGGGGCAGGTCTTGAGTCTTCACTTGTCAATTTTCAAACTCATGAATCTGCCTCCAGCCCATATGTGCAGGGATGCTTCTGAGAGAAAATGACTGCTCCTTATCTACCTTAGTGAGAAGTAGGCGGTCCAGGCCAAGGCCTAATTCAAATGCCTTTTCTTATTCCTCACCCCTTTCTTGTTTTACCAGTTTTCACATATTACTGAAGAGTTAGCTCGGCTACATAAACTTTTTATTGAGATTAGAAACAAAATTATAGAGGAGAAAAGAAGGGAAGATGATTGACATCTTGCTTTATGTCAGGATGAAGGATTGCATTTGTTGTTAGGTGCTGTCAAGTCCAGTTGACTCTCTTAGGGTTTTTAATGGCTGATTGTTCTGAGATGGCTTTGAGAGTGGATTGCCACGTCTATCTCCCATTTTTTCAGCGCTGGGGATCGAACCCGGGTCCTCAGTGAGGAGCAGCACCCTGCCAACTGAACTAAACCCCAGAAGGATTGCATAATGCATCAAAATTGGAACTGTCCAATTATATTAAGTATTTTTAAAATAGCTCTTTTTTTTCCCATTCTCCCTCCACTCCCCATCTTCCCCATCATCGACCTTCACCCACTAGTCACCTTCCCTTTCCTGTCAGGTAAAAATAACTCTCTTAACCCTCTGATGGGACTGAACTTATACCTTGAAGTCATGGGTTTTTTGTACCATAGTAAATACCTTTTATTTTATGCTACCTTGTTGAAATTTGTTTTCTTCTTTATTTTCATGCTGGCCTTTGAAATTTCTTAGGGAAAACAGTAGTAAACTGTAAGTAAACCCATCATTCAGATTGAGTATTCTTTTTCTTCTCTATTACACTTTTTAAAATAGGCCCATCCTAACATATTTTTAACCCATTTGTGGCATGTCATTTGTGCTTTCCTCAGATGAGGTAGCAAAGAAGATGTGATTGTTTTTGAAATAGTATTCTTTACTTCCTTTGGGGCATGTCTAGATACAGATTGGTGAATGCTGACGTAGAGGCTTGTGAGTCAGAGGTTATCTAAGATATTCAGTGTTTAATTGCGAATGATTAAGAGCTTGTATTTTCTTCCAAGCTATGCCTTATACTCCATGGTTTGCAGTTAAAATAGGTTTTTGCAAATAGAGTACCAATACAGGGAAAGAATATGAAGTGTAATCATCTTAAATTTATTACCTGTTTATACACTATGATCAAAGGAGGTTTGGGTTTTAACTATGTATTTATAGCCACCTCTCACTAATTAGAGGGAAGAGGCCATCCTGAGAACACTGTTGTTAGAATGAATTTGGAGTCCCGGTGGTAGATGTGCCACTTGGTCTGAGGTAGGATGTTCAGGGGCAGGACGGTATTTGTAAGGATTAGAGGTTAGAGAAGAGAATGAGTAACAAGGCTATTTAGAAAAAGAAATTACAGAAAATAATTTGAAGGTTTTCAGGGTAACGATTTTGGCAATTCCAATCACAGTACTTGTACATTTTGGGGATGTGAGAAGGAAGAAGTAGAAAGTAGGTTTTTAGTAACTGAAGGATAGCTATTTCTCTCTTTAAGAGATAAAGCTCTTTAAAAGAGTTATTTTGTAATGACAAACACTAGAGCCCCTCCCTTTTTTTGTGGCCCTGGGGACATACATTTTGAAAACAAAGGTTTCTCTGTACTAGTTAGGATGGGGTTAGGCTGAGAGAAGTACATAATAGTTCATTTCTAGTTCATATCCAAAGTCTATAAGAGGAGAAAGGGGCAGCTCTGCTGTCATTGTCATCTCCAGGCTTGTTCATCTTTGTGCCCTCACGGTTGTTACCAGAGCTACAGTAAATCTTGTTACAGAATGCAGAAGTAGTAGGAAAGCAGAGCAAACAGAGGCCCTTCTTAGCGTTGCATTCTTTACTTCCATCTCCTTTCAGCAAACTTAGTCACACGACACCTAGGTGCAAGAAAGGCTGGGAAGTGATAGTCTTTTATTCCAGGTGACATAAAATAGTTATTTTTCACTTGGGCAAAATATCTTTTGCTGCTTGCTGAGAGAGTTAAATAATTCACTGTTAATATTATGAATGGTACTGCTTGGGGCAATTCACAAAGATGGGAAGAAAGGATGTGGGGCAATGTCATGATCATTTCCAGTCTCCAACTCTGAGGACACCAGTGGCGAGCCCTGAGGTGTTTTCAGTTGTGTATTTCAATTTAAAATAGAGTTGTGTTATAATAATAGTGACTCTTTAAAAATAGAAATGATTACTAATATTAAATCATGTCTTTTTTTGAACACAAGTGAAATTTTTGAAAGTTTAGACTAAGTCTAAGAACTTCACCCAGCAAGGTATCTTTGTGTGTGTGCGTGTGTGTTGCTGAGGACCTTGTACAAGCGCTCTGTCACTGAGCTACAACCTCAGCCTTTTTTTGAAACAGGGTCTTGGTAGCCCTAGCTGGCCTGGAACTTTTGATCTTCCTGCATCTGCCTCCTGAGTTCTGGCATCCCAGTCGTGTGCCACAATGCACCAGCTCACAAATTATCTTTTTTTTTTTTTTCCGGTACTAGGGGTTGAACCTAGTGCTGGACCACTGAGCTGTGCCCCCCAGCCCTTTTTTTTTTTTTTAACTTTTTGAGACAGGGTCTCCCTAAGTTATGCAGATTGCCTCTGTCTTGAACTTGTGATCCTCCTGCCTCTGCCTCCTGAGCTGCTGGGATTACAGGCGTGCTCCACTGCGCCCAGCTACAAATTATCTTTTGAGTTTGATTTTCCATTGCAGGTAATTTTTATTTTGAATGTCCATGTGTATAGACTTTAGTGTTCCAGCCTTTTCTTTACCAGTTTCCTTTAATCATACAGAAATCATAGTGTCTTTGGATTTTATCTGAAGACCTAGGAGCCTTTGACAGAATCAGTCTGGTATCACTTGTTGGCCTTCATAAGGAATGCATCTTTCAAAGCCATTTGGCTACCATGGCAATCTGGGGATCCTATATCTCTGCTTTCTTGGCACAACTGATAAAACCATGCATGCTGAGATTTATGACATTATAAACTTTATTGGAGAATCTTTTACTTCACAACAATAAACCATAATAGCAGTGTTAGATTGTATAAAGTTGGGGTTATTTTGACTACATATCAATTTAATGTGCTAAAAATATTCTTCCAATTAAAGAAAGGAAAAGAAGCCAATACTTATGTTTAGTATACATGATTTGTGAGTGGTCATGAGTTTTAGGAATCTGAACTTGAATTGGCAGTGAGAGGTTGTAAATTCTTCATTGACTACTCCCATTGATATCTTGAAACCAAGGACCTAAATCTTCTCTCTAAATTTAGCCCACTCAAAACTTACTATATGTAACTATGTTGTTGTTGTTGTTGTTGTTGTTAGGTGCCATTGAGTCGGTATCCGACTCATAGCGACCCTCTTAGGGTTTTCAATGGCTGACTGTTTTGGGATTGCCTTGGGAGTGGATTGCCAGGCCCTTCTCCCATTTTTGCGGTGCTGGGAATTGAACCCGGGACCTCAGAGACTGCAGCACAGCACTCTAACAACTGAGCTAAATCCCAGCCCTACATGTAACTATGAGTGTTTCCATTTTACAAAGGTTTCTAAGGACTACAGACATTCGTTATCTAGTAAGAAGTGAACTAAAACTTATAAAACTATACCAACACTTATTAAAAATTTGCTGAGACTAAAACTCAAAATTAAGCCATCATAAGTCACATTCTTTAAATGATGCTATTGTAGTAGGGAATGAAGTGTCTGCTTAAAGTCCCATGACAAAGTGGTGTGCCCCATAGTTTATTATCCCTCTCTTATTTGAGTTAGCCTAGAAAAAGCAGATGGAAGGACAAAATTCAACCACTTGCTCATAAAGCAGATGTGGGGACATAGCAGATTTTCTTTAATGGGAGAAATAAGAGCAAGGGGAGTGAAGCCAATTCTTTGGTATAAACATTTAGTTGCAATCTCTTATTTTAATCTTACAGAGAATGTCTGAAAGTATTCAGGTTTCATTTGCTGTTCATAGAACTGGCATTTACATGGTAGGCTATGTATATTTTTGTGTTACCAAATGTCATGAAAAAAATAAGTGAAGAGCCAGGCATGGTGGTGCACACCTGTAACCCCAGCAGCTCAGGAGGCGGAGGCAGGAGGATCGCAAGTTCGAGACTAGAGGCAGTCTGCATAACTTAGTGAGACCCTGTATCAAAAAAAGTAAAAAAAAAAAAATGGACTGAGTGTGCAGCTCAGTGGTCCAGCACTTGCAAATCATGCAAATGCGAGGCCCTGGGTTCAATGCCCCAGTACCACTAAATAAATAAATAAATAAAAATAAGTGAAGAACCAGTGTTGGAGTGATGGGGATGGTTCTTCACTGCTGGTGGAGCATAAATTTATACATCTGCTTTGGAGAATAATAAAGTTGAACATGAATATGTCCTATAATTGAGTGATTTCACACCGTGGTATATACCTTAGAGAAATTGTATGATTGCAAGACCTATGTAGGGAATGTTTCCAGCAGAAGTATTCATAGAAGCAAAATACTAGAAACTACAAATAATCCATGAATAATATGCTAAATTAAATAAATCATGGAATTTAAATTAGTAGGTTACCATACAGCAGGAAAAATATATGAACTGGAAAATTTATAACACACATGGATATATCTCACAAACTTAATGTTGAGTGAAAGAGTCTTAAGAAAATACATGGAGTATGACTTCATGTCTATAAATTTTTAACATAAAACTAAGCAGTATATGTGGTATGATCAGAAGATGCTTAAACTAAAAAAATTATTAAAGTAAAAGATACATTGCCATTAGTCCCCCTCAAAATACTTCCCCTATCTTTGAACACACTTATTCCATTGTTCTTGCTACTTTCTGAAGCAGTACTAGAAGTCTTCTTTCATGAGTGACTTGCACTGTCATGGCTGCCTCATTGTCCTGAATCTATTAAAAATGTTTACCTTTAATAGTCATTTTGACTTTGAGGAAGAGCCAGGAGTCACATGGTCCCAGATCTGGGAAATGAGATGGATGAGGACACACCATAATGTTTTTATTTATCAGAAATGGCTATACCAGAAGTGATGCATGACACAGAGTATTGTCATGATGGAGGATGAAACTAAACACATTCATGAAAGAGAACATCCAGAATTGCTTCAGGAAGTGGCAAGAATGATGGAATAAGTGTGTTCAAGCCAGGGGGAGTATTTTGAGGGGGCTTAATGGTAATGTGCCTTTTACTGTAATAAGTATTTTTTCTTTAAACATTCACCATAGGTTTTGATCATGCTTGTATACTGTACAAACTCAGCTTGTGGTTACCTCTAGAGCAATAGTTCTCAACAAGGGTTGACTTTGCCCTCCAGGGGATACATGGCAATGTCTAGGGACAGTTTTGATTGTCACAACTGGGGGTAATGGTGATAGGCTACTGGCATCTATTTGCTCAAGGCCAGTGGTGTTGCTAAACATCTATCAGTACACTGGTTAAGCATTTAAGAATAATCTGGACCAAAATGTCAATAGTGTGAGGTTGAATAACTGTTCTAGAGGAGCAGGAGAAAGAAAGTGGCTTTAAAAGTTATAGTAATATTCTGGTTCTTAACTGTAATGATGGGCATACAGAGTTTACTTCATGTTATTCTTAAAATAATTTATTTGCTTTATACCTGTGTGTATATGTATGATATGTTTCACATGCAGAAAAAGAAAGAAAGAAGAAAAAGAAATATGTTAAGATGTGTGGGGACTTCCCTCCCCTACACCCACAAGCCTGTCTGAGTTGACTCAGATGACCAGATCCTATTTTTTCATTCAGGAATACAAGGTGGTATCTGTGTGGATGACCATTAAAGGACTTTTTTAATCTTAAGATTCAGTGACAGAATGTCTTGGCATTTTCCCTCTGAAGGTCTGTGGGGGTGATTCTGAGACTAGACAGCAAATGCTATGGGATTTAATGTTGAAGACCAAATTATTTTTTAAGTAAAAACTTAAAAGATTTTCATGAAGTAATTTTGTTTTTACATTCAACTTGCACAGGAAGACATATATGTTTGTATAAGAAGCTTAAGGAAATTCTTTAAAATGAATGATGCCAGAATTCTGAGTAAGTTGGATGCTTTGGCTCACATCTGTCATCCCCACAACTCTGGAGGCTGAGGCAGGAGGATTCTGTGTTCAAGGCAGCCTATACAATTTAGTGAGAACTTATCTCAAAATAAAAAATAAAAAAGGGCCTGAGGGTGTAGTTCAGTGGTGGAGCGCTTCCCTAGCACACATGAAGCCCTGGGTTCAGTGCCCTAGTACCATGAAAAATTTAAGTTTCTTCTATTACTTTTTGCTTTTGCACCTGTCTCAGATGAATATTTGCCCTGAGATAGATATATAGGTTGCTTGGGAGCTAAACATATCTTGTTATTTTATGTGACATTACTTTGTAAGCAGGTTTTTGATCCTCTGAGAAGCAGCTGGAATCTGGCCGGCAGAGATGACGTGAGGAAATACCTACAAAAGATAAATAGGGAGGAACAACAGAAGGTGCAGAGACCGCTGTGTATCTGACAACCGTGATGGGCGAGTGGGAAGGAAGGAGGGCCAGGCAAGAAGAACCCTAGGCTGCAGTGCAGTTCTGAGAAAGTCTTGGCTCATGGATGGGGCTTCCCCTGGCAATGCTGCCTATTGCAGAAATTCTGCACTGGGCAGGAAGAGTCCAACTCCAGCATCTCTGTACACTTAGGCACTTGTGGGCAGCAGCCCAGCAGATACACAGCCTCAGTGTGAATGTCATGGTGATACCCAGGCAGTGGGAGCTGGAGGCTGTCAATCAGCCTGCCTCTCTCAATCTGAGTGACACATTGCCATTGCTGCCACAGTGAGTCAACAAAGTAGGATACCGATCTAAAGATACTAAATGGAAAACTCCAGAAGTAAGTTAAAAATTGCATGCTGTTTTGAATAGTGAGATGAAATCTGGTCTTGTCCTGCTGCCTCTCTTTGTCCAGCATATTTACAATATATACACTCCTCACCCATTGGGCATTTAGTGGACAATCCTGGTTGTCATATCAATGCATGGCTTTGTAGTAATTATGTTCAAGTACTATGTTGAAGTAACCTTTCATTTACTAATGACCCCCAAATCACAAAACTAGTGATGCTGGCAATTTGGTTATAGTATATTATAATTGTCTTACTTATTGTTAGTTATTGTTACTCTTACTGTGTCTAATTTATGAATTCAACTTTGTCATAGATACAAATGTATAAGGAAAGCATAGTACATAAAGAGTTTGGTACTATCTGAAGTTTCAGGCATCCGCCGAGGGTCTTGGAATATAGCCTCAGTAGATAAGGGGGTCTTCTGTATTTACACCTAGAACCTAAGAACATGATATCAGGAATTATGGATATTCATCCTTGAATACCTAGTACTTAGCCTGGGCCAAAGCCTTTGGTGGAGTTCAGTCTCTGCTTATTTAATAAAGAAGGTCTAGCTTTAGGTTCATTTTAAGTCAGAAAAAATTGCCCCTAAAGGAGAGTACAATGGCCTCAAACATGCTCCCCACAACATTCATATGTTAACACTCTAACTTCCAATGTGATGACATTTGGAAGGGGGACCTTTGTGGGATAATCAGGTTTTGATGAGGTCCTGAAGATGGGGTCTTCATGATGACATTAGTGCCTTTAGAAGAAGAGACATCTGAGGGCTTGGTTTGTGTCTCACTGTCTGCTATGTGAGAACATGGTGGAAAGTGGCCATTTGCAAGTCAGGAAGAGTGCCGTAGGCAGAACCTGAGCATGCTGGCATCTTCATTGAGGATTCCCAGCCTCCAGAACTGGGAGAAAATGAATTTCTGTTGTTTAAGCTACCTACCCATATATGCTAGTTCGTTATGGCAGACTAAATACATAGCCACCTGGCACTATGTCAGTGCTTCTCTGGTATTCATAGAGTTTTCAAAGACTGATTGTTTCAGGAGTGGACTGCCAGGTCCTTCTTCCATTTTTGCAATATTGGGGATCAAATCCAGGGCCTCAGAGAGCCTCAGCAGGACTCGTACATAATAGGAATCCATAATCTAAAATAAGCTAGGTTCAAGTGGTACATATATCAAACAGATACAAGGAATAAAAGTAAATGCATAATCATGAATGCATACTGAACTTTAAGCATTAAAAAGTTTAATGAAGATCATTACTCAAAGACAAAAGGTAGTTTATATGTGCTTTCCACCCTCCCTTCCAAGACTTGGAGTAGACAGACCTTTCTCTACACTCTAAAAGGCAATGAGGCTTGTATAGAGGGCCTTAACTTGGAAAGATGAGGAAAATATATCTTATCTCTATTTACCAGGCAAGAAACTTTAGGTACAGGTAGAAAAATTTACATATAATCAGTGGTGTAGATACAATAGCTACTAAGACCTAGAACAAACAGAAACGGAATGATAGAGAGAAAAACCGAAAGCAAAAACCAATCTTCAGAGCCAAGCATCTGCTCCCAAGAGCTACATCTCCCACTTCCTATGAGTGTAGCACAGGGGAGATAGTGTGTGTTCTCTTGAATGTAATATAGGAATGTGTTACAAAGAAGTTATTGAGTTTCTGAAACAAAAGAGGTCCTGTTGTGTGGGTCTAGACCATTGTGGGTATTAAGCAACATTCATCTGGTTCTGGTCAGGAAAAAGGAGGGGAAGTAAATTTAGGCCAAAAGTTTATAGAACAATTGTGGTTCTATGATTTTACGAAATGTTAGCAATACAGAAAGACCAGGCTTAAGAATGTGATCTTGAAATGAACCTTCTGATGTCAGGTGTGAATGAACTCAGAGCAGCACATTGGGCATTGCTTGGGATTTCCCTTTGGAGCATCAGGCCAATAGCTCTCTGAGGGACCTACATTTGTCCCCAGCCTTCTCTCTGAGTTGGGACTGCAACTCTCATGGAACCAAAAGCACAATGGTACATGTTCTAGCTGGTGCTGGCTAGAAGCAGAATGAGGGTGGAAGGATAATTTTAGCTTCTAGTCTTCCTGTGGGATTGTGACCCACTTTGGTTGACATTGACAGTGGGCAGGTACAGATGAATGTAGCAGGTGTCAGTTAATCTTGCACTTCTCCAGGAAAGGTGCTGTTTAAGACACATGGCAGAAGCCATAAGCCATTGCTTGCTTATCTGTACTCAATAGCTGCATGAACTACAATTCAACTAGTTGATGAATGAAGTTTGAACAAAATAGTACTAGGAATATATCATGTATTATTATAGATTTTGGTTGGCAATAAGCTGGTTCACTAGTAGAAAAAGCTTTCATCCTTCAATAAGGTAGTAAAAATGGCATCTAGTTTCACTTGAGATAAGATTTACTTGTCTATGCCAAGAGATTTGGAAAGTAGCTACCTGGCCAACCCATTGGAAGAGACCCATATTTGTTCCTATTCCCAAAAGCGGGGATCCAACCAAATGTGGAAATTATTGAATGATATTATTACTATCATATGAAGGTAAAGTTTTTCTAAAGATCATTCAAAAGGAACTACAGCAGTATATAGACAGGGAACTGCCAGAAAATCAAGCTGGATTCAGAAGAGGGCATGGAACAAGGGACATCATTGCTAACATCAGATGGACATTAGCCAAAAGCAGAGAATGCCAAAAAAAATGTCTGTCTATACTTTATTGACTATGCAAAGGCGTTTGACTGTGTGGATCACAACAAATTATGGATAACATTGTGAAGAATGGGGGTACCAAAGCACTTAATTGTATTCATAAGGAATCTGTACATGGACCAGGAGATGGTCATTTGAGCAGAATGAGGAAACACTGCGAGGTTTAAAGTCGAGAAACGGTGTGTGCCAGGGCTGCATCCTTTCACCGTACCTCTTCAATTCCTATGCTGAGCAAATAATCCAAGAAACTGGACTTTATGAAGAAGAACATGGCATCAGTATTGGAGGAAGACTCATTAAGAACCTTGTTATGCAGATAACACAACTCTGTGTGCTGAAAGTGAAGAGGATTTAAAACATTTACTAATGAAGATCGAAGAACACAGCCTTCAGTATGGATTGGACCTCAACATTAGGAAAATGAAAATCCTTGCAAATAGATAAGTGGTAAATGGAGAAAAGATTGACGTTGTCCAAGATTTGGTTTTACTTGATTCTAGGATGAACACCCAAGGGAGCAGCAGTCACAAAATCAAAAGATACATTGCACTGGGCAAAGCTGTTGCAAAAAATCTCTAAAGTGTTGAAAAGTAAAAATGTCACATTCATGTCACGGTACTTTCAGTGATATCATATGCTTGTGAAAGCTGGGCAGTAAATAAGAGAGATAGGAGAAGAATTGAATTATGGTGCTGGAGATGAATATTGAACTGCCAAAAGAACCAACCATGGACTGCCAAAAGAACCAACAGATATATCCTAGAAGAAATGCACGCAGAGTGCTCCTTGGAAGCAATGATGGCTAGACTGTGTCTGAAGTATTTTGGACATATTGTTAGGAGAGACCAATCCCTGGAGAAGGACATGTTTGGAAGAGTGGCAGGTCAGTGAAAAAAACGAAGACCCTCAACTAAATGGATTGACTCAGTGGCTGCAACAGTGGGCTTATACCTAAAAAAAGGTTCTATTGTATATTGGGTCACTATGAGTTGGACCTGACTTAGTGGCACTTAGCAACATATTATTAAAACTGCACGTTTCAGTTTGGCTCTTTAGGTGTGGACTAACCCTACCCTAACCTCAGTTGGGGTGGTACAGTTACATGCGAGGACACAGGGTTAGTTTCCTATGGCTGCTCTCCCAAATTATACAAACATTGTGGCTTATGACAATGGATTTACTCTTTCAGTTTTGGAGGTTGGAAGTCTGAAGTTGGTTTCACTGGGGTAAATTCAGGGTAGCATCAGGGCTGTGTTCTTTCTGGAGGTTCTAGTTGAGAATCCATTCCTTGAGTTCTTGGTCTGCTAGTGTCCATCTGTGTTCCTTGGCTCATGGTCCCCTCCAGCATTGGCATCCCTCTAACTTTTGTTTCTGTGGTCATATCTCTTCTATGATGCTAACTCTCCCGTGTCTCTTTCCAAGCATCCTTGTGATTACATTGGGCCTCCTTAGATAATCCAGGATCACCTCCACATCTCAAGATCCTTAATCATATTTGCATGGCCCCTTTTGCTATGTAAGGCAACATTATTTGCAGGTTTCAGGGAAGAGAATGTAGGTATCATGGGGGGTATGGAAGTGGGGAGCATTATTCTGCCTACCTCAAACATCAGAGGGAAAAGTGTAGGGAACTCGGTACAATCTGTCCTGGGGATAGGGAGGAATCAATATACGCAAATCCTGATGCTCAGTTTAGAATGTCTCATTGTCATGTGTAACACCAAGGCTCAAGATTTGTCAGCTAGACTGGAAGTCCTGCACATGGGCTGTGCAAATACCAGCTGCAGCAATAAATTCAAGAGCAGGCTGAATATATGATCATTGTGGAGAGGAATGGTATTGCATTTACCTGTTTATTATTGTGCTTCTTGCAAACTCCAGTGTGAACATTTATTGTAAACTGTATGGGATGCTGAGCTGTCTGCTGTCATGATAAAGAAACGAAAGTTCCATGATAAAGTGAAGCCTGTCTTAAAGAAATTTAGGGTAATTGTAGACTTTCATGGAGCAGAAGTGAATTAAGATGTTGGCTTGGCTGTTTTAATAAAGACCTAAAAACCAGTGGCTTAAACAGGGTAAGTTTTTTTCCTCATGTAAAATCCAAGCTAGTAGTTTGAAGTCCAATCTCTTCTTGATAGTTCGGTAGGGAGTTATGCTTCTTTCACATTAATCTTCCATTGTCTAGGTCCCTCTGCCCATGTGCAGGCTGTAGATGGCTCACCGCTCCTGCATCTTTGTTTATTTTGTGGGAAACAGGAAGTAGAATCTGAGCAGTTTCATTTATGGGCATGGGCTGGATGTTGCCAACGTTTCTCCCTCATCCCAATTGCCAGAACTTAAGTCACATGATGATACATCACTATGAAAGAGGCTTGGAAATGTGGGTTCTATTAGGGAGCTAAGAATCTAGTACTTTTCCTAAAGGAGGCCATCTTCATTCAGCCATCCTCTTCACAAGGCAATGAACTAAGGCAGATTGGTCTTAGGTTCAGCCACAAGACAGTGGCATATACCTCCAGGACAGCATGCAGAAGAGCCAGCGTTGTTGGGTGAAATAGTACAGAGTGTGGCTGCAAGACCTTTTGTGTGGTGGGGCTAATCCAGTTCTGGCTGGATTGAGAAAGGCGACACAGTGGGCCAAGATCTAAAGTTTTATTTATGGATATCAGCCTCTTATATATGTCTGCAGTAGACATATATGTACATATACGGTTGCAAAGCTGGGGTTCCACTCTGTTGGTAGATTGTTGCTCCACACTCTCTGAGGCCCTGAGTTCAGTCCCTGGCACTGCATAAAAAGGGAGAAGGACTTGGCAGTCCACTCCCGAAACAATCTTGAGAAAACACTATGACTAGCAGAGAAGCACTGACATAGTCGTGGGCACGGCACAGTCTTGGGGAGGGTTCCGTTATGTTGTTCATAGGGTCGTTATGAATTGGACCCTACTTGACAGCATCTAACAACTACAAAAGGAAAGGTTATATGCTTTGAAACCTAGGAAATGAGAGTTTATGTTGCTTTCTTTTATTTTTTACCTTTAATAAGCAAAATAATGTTCTGAAATATGGTAAGAATATTTGACTATTGTCTCTGGCTGTCCCGGGAGGACAATTAAAGTTTTAGGTTTAATGGACCTGTTGGGGAGTCATTCTAATGTCCTTTCATAGAGTAAATACTCCCATGATAAAAAATAAAATAATCACACCGTGAATTATATAAGATTGGTGGGAGGGCTGTTTATTTATTATTATTATCTTTTGAAATTGGATCCCAGATAAGCACAAGATAAAATCTGCTTTATCTAGGTGTTTTATTCTGGGAGAGCGCAGAGTATATCTTTTCCTCTCAAGTTCAAGACTTCTCTGCTGGGCAGCACAGTTCCTCTTGGGTGGCTCTTCCCTTGAGTTTGACCCAGGGAGAACCCGCTGTCTTTCTGCTCTTACACTTACATAAGTTCTGTGTGCCTATTGCTGTGGACTGGCTCCGTAGACCAGCCAGCTGCCCAGATGGGAGCAGGACTCAAGCCTCAGTTCTCCCCAGCCTCATCATCCCATCATTCCCCAAGGTTGCCTCTCCCATCCTAGTACCTCCTCTTTCTGCCCCTCCCCATTCCCGGCACCATCATTCCTTGTCTAGAAAGGCCTAACAGCTTCCTTTGCACGCAGATCCTTCCACTAGCCATATTGCTTATATCATACTGTCTTGGAGTTGCTTGTTGTTGTTTGTTTGTTTTTTTCCTAACTTGGACCTCACCATTAGCTCAGTGACTTACCCTGTTTAAGGGACCATGCTAATCTATTTCCCTCCCAGCATCTGGTGGCTCCACTACCACCACCCTGTCATCATCATCATCATTGCATTTACAAACACTGTTGAACACTGTACTAAAGCCTTTATAGACAAATTTGTTGAACTGTCTACAATATTTCAAAGAAGGTACTACTGATGCTCCTTGACCCATAATAAAATTACATCCCAACGAGCACATGTTGTTAGGTGCTGTAGATTCCTGTCTGACTCATAGCAACACATAAAGGGTTTTCAATGGCTGATTGTTTTGGGATTGCCTCAGGAGCGGATTGCCATGTCCTCCTGTTTTTTGGTGCTTGGAACCAAACTCTGGACCTTACAGACTGCAGTGCTCTACCAACTGCGCTAAATCCCAGCCCAATAAGCCCATAGTAAGTCAAAAATGTATTCAATACTCTTCACTTAACTGATTACCAAACCTTAGTAGCACAGTATGCTATAGAGCATCAGTTATTTTCCCTCATGATCATCTAGGTGACTGGGAGCCGTGGCTCATTGCCACTACTTGGCATCACCACAGAGGATTGTGCAGCATATTGCTAGGCTGAGAAAAGGTCAAAATTCAAAATGTGAAGTATGGTATTTAAGAATCTGTATCACTTCTGTGTCATTGTAAAGTCCAAAAATCATAAATTGTGCTATTCTAAGTTAGGATTATGTTAGCTTTCCAGCATTATCATGAAGTACCTGAGACAATCAATTTATTAAGAGAAAAGATTTATCTTGGTTCACAATTTTGAAGGTTCCAGTCCATGACTGGTTGGCCTCATTGCTTTGAGCCTGTGGTAAGGCAGCACATCATGGTGGAAGTATGAGGCAGAGCACAACTGCTTTAATCATGAGCTAAGGAGCAAAGAGGAGAAAGAGTCTGGGTCCTACAGTCTCTCCCAAGGGCACACCTTTAATGATCTAAAGACAGAGGCCTTAGCACTAGGCCTCACCTCTTAAAGGTTCCACTGTCTCCCAATAGCACCACTCTATAGACCAAGCCCTCATCACATGTGCCTTTGGGGGACATTCAAGAGCCAAACCAAGCCAGGTGTGGTGGCGCACACTGGTACTCCTATCATTTGGGAGGCTGAGGGCAGGAGGATTGTGAGTTTGAGGTCAGCTTGGACTACATAGTAAGATTTTGTCTTTAAAAAACAAACAAACAAACATAACAAAACAAACCCACAACTCATAAAAATGAACAAAAGATTCAAATTATAGCAGGGACCATCTGTGTTAGTATCCCCATTGTACAGAGAGGAGTCGGGGCATAGCATGGCCAGATGCCTTTACCATAAGGTACAGATAAGATTTAAGAACTAGAATTTGACTTGATTTGTTTTGGATTCTGAACTGGCAGCTGCCATACTTGACTCCTTCCCAGACTCCTTCCCAATTCAATATGAATTTGTTACATTTATATGGAATGACTTCGGAACATTTTTTGTCTTATTCCTTGATATCTTTGAAGGCAGGCCTGTTGTTTTGCAGAATATCTTTCAGTTTTGATCTGTCTGTTTCTTTATGATTAGATTCAGGGGAAACATTTTTAATGTGAATATTAGATAGATGACATTCTATCCTTTTCATTGTATCTCATCAGGGACACATGATTTCAGATTATCCTATCATTGACAATTTTTTTGACAGTTGATTTTTTTTAAAAAGATCATTATTTTAATCTAAATTTTAGGGGCTGGTATTTTCTGGCTTTACCCAAACTGGACTATACCCTCTTTAGAGTCTGTGATATCCTTTATGTGTTTATTCCACATTCTACTTTATTTTTATTTATTTTTATTTTTTGTGGTACTGGGGGTTGAACCCAGGGCCTCGTGCTTACATGCTCTGCAAGTGCTGGACCACTGAGCTGCACCCTCAGCCCATTTTTTCACTTTTTGAGACAGGGTCTCTCTAAGTTATGTAGACTGCCTGTGGTCTCAAACTTGCGATCCTCCTGCCTCCGCCTCCCGAGCCGCTGGGATTACTGGCATGCGCCACTGCGCCCAGCTTACACATTCTATTTTGTCGTCAAATATTTACAGTATATTTAGAGGTAAGGTAAGGTCCTACTTTGTCTTGGTCTGTTTTGTGCTGCTGTAACAGAATAGGATAGACTGGGTAATGTATAAATAAAGAAGTTAATTTCTCACAGTTCTGGCACAGCATGGGAGAAGCAAGGCTGCGGGCTGATCTGGTGAAAGTTTTCTTCATGCATCATGATGTGGCAGAAGGCATCACTTGGGAAGAGCAAGAGTAAGCATACCTGCACAGGAACTAGAGAACACACTGGAGAGAGTGAGCTTGCTTTTATAATGGAATTACAATCATGGCATTAGTCTAGTCATGAGGATGGAGCCCTCATAACCTAATCAATTTACAGGCCCCACTTCCCAGTTACATTGGCAGTTAAGTTTCAGTATGAATTTTGGAGGAGGCATTCAAACCATAGCATGAACTTGGGAATATTTGCTGAACTTGGGAATACTTATTTATTTATTATTTATTTATTTGCAGTACTAGGGGTTTGAACTCAGGGCCTCACACATATTTTGCAAGCACTCTACCACTGAGCAGCATCCCCTGCCCCTTTTTAAATTTTTTATTTCAGACAAGATCTCACTAAGTTATGCAGGCCTTTGGCCTTGAACTTGCAATCCTCCTGCCTCTGCCTCCAGAGTCGCTGGGATTACAGGCATGTGCCACTGCACCTGGCTAATTTGGGAATATTTTTAGAGTCATACTATCTTAATCTAGATGGAATCTTTGATAGTATATTTTTCCTCTCTGGGTTTCAGTGCTAATCCTGGCCCGATTGGTTCTTTTGGTTAGGCTAGGTGCTTGCATTCACCTTTCATGTGGCCCAGCTGGCTTTGTGCTGGTCCATGCTAAGGTGACCTTCCTCATTCTGTCAGCTGCCTTCACATTCAAGGGTTAATGGTGTGTCAGTGGCTATAACTGCAACTGTATTACCACCAGTGGAGACGAAATTCTAATTACATATTCTCTCAGAACTAAACTATGAAATATAACATTCTTGTCTCCTGACTGTGGATATCCTAATCGTTTTTAAAGGCATGAGAAAAAAATAGGAGTAGTAAGAAGCTGACTAGCTACTTTAGGATCATCCTTTATAAGGGGCCTTTGGGAAGGTTTTTTCGGTAATTATAACTTGTAGCTGTGTGGCTGGATGGAGAGGCTCTTTTCTTGATAAGAAACATGTAGAGTCATTTAATTTAGGAACTTAAAATACTTTTAATTTTCCAACTTAAATGACATGATGGCTCATAATTTTCACCAAGAGTATATCTGATTGATGGAAATTTCTACCCTAAGAAATGTGTGTCTTTTAATTTTTTTTAATGGATGGTTGGCTTTGTTTGGTCCTTAGGACTAATAATTTTCCCTTGATAGGAAGAGTAGTTTGTTTCTGTCAATGATTAAAAGTTATCCTAGAATGTAGTCAATAGCCAGGATGTAGTTTAATCACATGCATGGTTTGGGAACAAAATTATGTGTTAGGTTTTAAGCAAAGCTACTAAATTAGTATTATGTACACAGAGAAGAATTTAATTCACCCTAGGAATGGTTAGCCTGCAGCCATAGCCCTGTGACATCCGATCACGTCAGATCTCGGAAGCTAAGCAGGGTTGGGCCTGGTTAGTACCTGGATGGGAGACCACCTGGGAACACCAGAAGCTGTAGGTTTGGGAGAAGGACCTGGCAACCCCCTCCCAAAAACTCAATCTGCCATTGAAAACCCTCTGCACAGCAGAGAAGCACTGACAATAGTGTTTCCCCTGTTGTACAGAGGGTTGCTATGAGTCGGATACTGACTCGATGGCACCTAACAACAACAACAGCAAGGAATGGTTAGGTCTTTGCTTTGTACTATTCAAATGAAACAGTGGTAGTATATTACACACAGCGAATCTGAGTGAGATTATGCTTATTTCGTACAGTGGAGAATCAGTTTGTGTTCTCTCTGTTCCTCTGAGTTTAATTAAAACTTTGGTGTGCCTTAGGTGCTTAATAATTAAACGTGTGTACAGTTCTTTGGGGTGGGGAGAACAGAGTGCCTTTTCCAGGTTCCAGGAGGCTTGGGCAGCCCTTGCTGGAGCCCAAAGCACAGACCTATCAGATTGTGTGCTTTTACTCCCAAAGGGCATAAGGGTAAGGGATTGCTTGTCCTGTTCACTGCTCTATCTCCAGTGCCCAGGTACATGCTATTTTGTAGGTGCTCAGTATTTCTGGAATGAAGGAATGAATGAGCAGAGTACCTATCAGGGGCATATGTGCCCCTGGGGACGATGACATATTTTAGGAGGTAGGTTGGCAATGTTAGGATTATAAAGAGGTCAGTATCCATTTATGTAGATTCTCCTTTACCACCAACCTTTTTCACACCTGTCCTACCTCCAGATGGACAGAAAGGCAATACTCACTCTCATCCTACATCTTGGTGCATTAGCCTTGGATGTGAATACCTGTAGGGCATAAAACAAATAAGAAATTAAAAATATGTACTAGTTTGTGCTTGATTCTAATATGACCAAAATCCGCTTTCAGTTTTTTGCTTTCAATAAAATTGAAACAAATTTGTTCAAGTTGTCAAAATGATCTTTAAAAATATTATAGGTCAGAGTGCAATTGTTGTCATGTAACTAGGAAGATATCAAATGAATTGAATGATACCACAACAGCAAAACGTCTGTTCCCATCTGCTTATGAGAACAAGTTTCTCAAGGCTTATATCTACATACAACAAATAGGAAAGACAAGAACAGAATTTGTGTTGGACCATATTGCATTCTAGTGATAAACAGTAATCCTCTGTTATGTAAAAGAAAAAAATAAGAATATAACCATCTTGTTAAGAGATACATTACTAGAAAGTTTGACTTTTTATGTTATAATAGATTTATAACTTTATTAAATATTTGTTTTGATCAGTTTTAGACCAATATTTTAGAAAATAAGAACAACATTTTTTAAAGTTTTTGAATTTATGGTCATAGGAAATTTAAAATTGAGGATGTTAGTTGTATGCCTAGTTCATTTACAGGGAAGCAGGATAGAGTGATTAAAGATTTATAAGTGTAAGACTATGTTATATTAATAGTCAGGTGGCACTATATTAATAGTCAGGTGGCACACCCCTGTAATCCCAGCAATTTGGGAGGCTAGTGCAAGATGATCATGAGTTTGAGGCTAGAGACAGCCTGCACAATTTAGGGAGACCCTGTCTTAAAATAAAAAAAAAAAAAAAGAAAAAAATTAAAATTCTGTGGGGCTATGGAAAGATAAGAATTCAAGAAGAATAAAGAAAGGATGTAAGACTGAAAAGGAGGTTCTTTTTCTATTTATTTATTTTTGTATGGTACTGGGGGTCGAACCCAGGGCCTCAGGTGTGCTAGGCAAATGTTCTACCACTGAGCCACATCCCCATCTCTGAGAAGGTTCTGTTTTTAAAGTGAGTAAGGTATTTCAAATTTCAGTTATATTTAGGGAGCTTTTTATCCATGTAAGAAGGTGATCATTGTTTTTTTTGTTTGTTTGTTTGTTTGGTTGGTTGGTTTTTTTTTTAATAAGCAGGGATATTTACAGCTTGGTTATTATGTCATTTACAACTTGTCAAATTAGATGTCAATTAAAAAATATGTAAGGGTGTATATAACTTTAAAAAAATAATTCAGAGGGTGCTGAAACAAAACAAATTGGTCACTGCTGCTATAAAACACAGTTGTAGCTCCATCCCAGGAGTGATTCTGTAGATTTGTGATGGAGCTCAGTAATCTGTTTTTTAACAAATAATCCAATGATTCTGCTGCCTAGAAATCTTTGAGGATATAGGGAATAGCAAGGGTTACCAATTAAAAAGCAACTGGAAACATTAAGTCTCTATAGTGCAAGGACAGAAAGAGTGAGAAATTGAGATGTAAGGGTATAATTTGGTGTAACCCAACCAACAACTTGATGGCATAAGTAAGTACAGAGGACCAGAAATATTCTTTTGCTGCAGGACAAAACTCATCACTATTTTCTTTTAAAACAGAGTTTAAATGTAAACATAATAATTTATTAGAAAGGGTCAAGAAATACTTACAAGACTAAACCCACACAGAAGATAAGGAATCCTTGGTATATCCCCAGTGTTTGTGAAACTCTTGCTCAGCCACTGTATTTCACGCTAAGCTCCCGAATGGAGTGTTTTCCTCTTTCTTTTTCTTTTTCCTTTTTATTTCCTGGTGCACCGTTTTAGCACTTGGTATAACTGTTAACTAGGTCTGTCACTGTATAGGATGGAGAGGGCCTCAGAGTACTCATGGAGACATCCGTGTATCTCTAACATCCAACAGGAGGGACAAATGAAAGAATGAATAAATATATTGGGACATGAGTACTGGCCTGTGTAAAAGTAAAATAAAAAAGTCACTTGATACCATTAGAAGCATAGTTTTGAATGGATGGTTGAGATGCTTCATAATTGCTTTTGCTCCCAAAGTGACTAGAGAAAAAATTGTTGTTAGGTACTGTTGTGTAGAGTGACTCATAGCCACCCTATGTGCAAAAGATGAAACACTACCTTGCGCTGCCATGCCTGGCACTATTGTCAGTGTTTCTCTGCTATTCATAGGGTTTTCAGTGGCTGATTGTTTTTTTGGGAGTGGGCTGACAGGTCCTTCTCCCAAGCCTACAGCATCCAGTATTTCCTAGCAGTCTCCCATCCAAGTACTAACCAGGCAGGACACTGCTTACCTTCCGAGATCTGACGGGATCAGATGCCATAGTGGTATATGTGCAGGCAGAACAAAAATATTCCAAGTTAATTTCAGTATTACCAGAGCTAGATATAAGGTGCTTACATCTTTTGAAACATTTATTGTACTGGTAGTTTTATAAATGATAGGATATAATTATCTAAATTTTTTTCTGTAAATCCAACCTTGTAACCATGAGGGAATTAATTTTTGTCTTTCTGAAAATAGGGCTTGTTATTTTGTTTTTCGTGTGTGTGTGTGTGTGTGTGTGTGTGTGTGTGTGTGTGTGTGTGTGTGTGTAATTGTTAGTAAAGTGATGGCAAGTAGCTTGCTTTTTGTTTGTGGTTTGGGAGTTGAACCCAGGGCCTAACACATAGCTTGCAAGTGCTCTACCACTGAACAGCACCCCTAGCCCATTTCTTATTTTTGAGTCAGAGTCTCTATAAATCACACAGGCTGCCTCTGGACCCGAACTCATGATCCTCCTGCCTCTGCCTCACAAGTCACTGGGATTACAGGCACCTGGCTTGAGGCTTGGTTTTTGGATAGTCTTCTATTGCTGCTGGTGCTGGTGGTTAATTTTTAGTATGTCTCGTAGTTTTCCTCTAGGTTCATTCTGTCTTCAGGCTCTCCAAGATAAAACCATCATTTTCTTTATGTCTTGAGGGGCTACTATTTTAAGGGCATTTCATACTTTAAGTTAATTGACTATATTTCTAAATTCTGGCATTGAGAGTTTGGATTCCATTGCTCAAATGTGGCTACCATGATCCTAAGACTAGATAATGGTCTTAGACAGGTATTAGTGCAATTGACAGTTAATGAAATGAGCCTGTGTTAGAGGGCTTGCTTTAACTATGTCTCTTAAATACAAGTATATCTAAATATATGAAGTAGATGTGTTTGTCAACCTTTGTAAAGAGAAATTCTCACTATTAAAAAATACTTTCATTTTATTGATATTTTCTTGGCAAACTTTGCTACAGTACATTTATATCTTTATAGAAGTTTTGAAAAGTGATATAAAATTTGATTTGTATGTGCAAAATTTGAAATAATTCCAAGTACCCCTCCAATTTAAAGAGAGTGGTTGTGGTATCTTGGGCCTCAAAGCTGCTTGATTAGAGTTGATTATATATGATGTTAATATTGGCTAATCCTTACACTTATTTAATCCCTCCCAGAACTTTTGAAAGTGATAGTTATTTAAGATTGATTTTATATCTCCTCCTGTGTCCTGTATGTGTTTTTAAAGTGGCAGTGCTCATGCTGAAAAAAAATTAACAACACAAAACCCCAATAACTTTCTAAAGGAAGTTAGGCGAGTTAAAATGCCATAAAGAAAGCCTAACAACCACCATGGTCTGCTATTTATTTAGGGAGAAGTGTTTTGTAAAATACTGACAGTGTACTAAAACATTAAAAGTGGTATCATAGCTGGACACAGTGGTGCATGCCTCTAATCTCAGCAACTACAAAGGCTGAAGCAGGAAGATTTCAAGTTTGAGACTAGAAACAGCCTACCTAACTTAATGAGACCCTATAAAGAAAAAATGGGCAGGGAGTGCAGCCCAGTGGTAGAGCACCTGCAAAGTATGTGTGATGTCCTGGGTTCAACTCCGAAGTACCACCCCCCCCCCAAAAAAAAAAAAAAAAAAAAAGAATAAATAAAGGTGGTATTGAAGCAAAAATGCCAAAAAGAATTAGCAAAGAGAGTTTGATTTTGAGGTGGGGGAGGGAAGCCTATTTTATGGTTAAGAAATATTGCAACAGGGGAGTGACATCATGAGCTATGCTTAAGAAAGGTGGCTTGGGGCAAAGATCCTGTGAGAACTGTAATTATCAGCGTGATCACTTAGTCACCCTCAAACACTGAGCTAGCTGCGGGGTACTGTTTTAGGTACTTGGCATAAAACCATGAAGAAAATAGACAAAATCCCACCACTTGTAGAGTTTATATTTTGGTGTGGAGGAGCACAGTAAAACAAAACAAAAAAATGTGTGCATATCTATATCCATCTATCTATATATACACATATACATACACACATATAAAAATATATATAAACATATACAGAGGGAGAGGGAGAGAAAGAAAACTGCATGCCATCTGTTAAAGATGATAATTGTTTTAGGGAAAAAATAGCACAGCGTGCAGGGGATTGTGAACGCATAAGGAAGTTGCACTATGAAATAGGTGTTTCAGATGGGCTTCATAGAAGAGGTGAGGTGTGAGAAAAATCTTGAAAGAGTGAGAGAGGTTAGCCATGTGGATATGAAGGGAAGGGTGTCCCTGGTGGAAGGAAAAGCCCGTACAAAGATCCAAAGACATGAGCATTTCTTGTTTGAGGAAGTGATGGGAGGCCAATTTCTAGAGCCAACAGAGTGGTAGGTATGAGTGAGAGCGTAGAGGAGATGAGATTAGTGGGGAGACACAGATGGAGAGAGAGAAAGGAGGGGGGCGGTCAGATGGCTGGCCAGATCACTTAGGGTTTGGAAAAAGCCTTTTAAAGGATTTTGGCTTTTTCTCTGAGTAACAGGCGGTGACTCACAGGGTTTTGAGAAGGGAATGACATCTACTAACTTGCATTTTAAAAGGATCCCTGTGGGTACTGCTTTGAGACCACAATGTCCAGGGCAAGAATAAAGCTGGAGGCCAGTAAGGAAGCTCTTGTAACCATGAACTTGGCTTAACTAGGGTGGTGGGAGTAGAGGGGTTGACAAGTCATCCTGGTATTACATACATTCAGGAGTCTGAATCAAGAGGAATTAGGAGTGGGTAACAATGAAGATAGGAGTCAAAAATTCATATGCGAATTTTGAGAGGAAGGATGTGGTTGCTATCAATTGGAGAGGATAGATTGAGCAGCTTTCAGAGGGGAAACACTGAACCCCCAGTTAGGAATCTCTTAGACTAATCTAGGCAAAAGATGATGAGGTTCCTTAAACAAATATTGCAGGGAAAGAAAAGGTGGAGGCAGATTAAAGAATCTTTGTAGAAGTTCAGTGATCTGGTCTTTGGTGATAAATTGAAGGAATTGGTAGAGGTGGAAATGAAGCAAGGTTAGAATTTCAACACTTGAAAGTTAGTAGTGAGGAAAAATGAATGCTTTGAGTGAGATAGAGAACACATAGAAGGAGTAGTAGTTTAGGGAGCAAAGATGACAACCTTGACTTTAGATGTATGAGTTGGAGGTGCCGTGTTAGAAATACATTCTTCCAGCCCCAAAGCCATGTTAAAGGTATGGGTTTGCATGGATGGGGTCTCTCTGGGTTCATCCATTATCCCTACCGCTCAGAACACTACCTGACCCAAAGTAAGCATTTGGTGATTATTTGTTGGATGGATGAATGGATGCAATTTTGGAAGTTATCCAAATAGAGAGGATTGTTGTTCCATCCTCTTGGCCCAATTGATTCATTGCCTGGCTTGCTCTAGTTTCCTGTTTCCTTTTGCATGGACCCATAGAGTCATAGACAAAGGCCTAGAGAGCATCCATCTTCCTTATTTTACCCTCCCTGATTAAAACACGACTTTTCCCCTTCCATTCATATGTTTTATATCATGTGATTCCTTTTGCATTTCTAACTGCACTGTGGAGATAGAAATGTGTTTAGACAAAATTTACTTCATTGTGTCCTAATTTTGTCTAGTCTTGTTTTATTTGTTGACAGGGACGTGATAGGTTAACTGGAATATTTGAACTGCCATTCCACTTGAGCTTTATCTGGTACAGGTTCAAAATGCAAACTATTTATTTTACCTGGGTTATAATAAAACTAACAGTAGAATTTCTTTTGTATTTCAAGTTTTCATGAGTGTATAATTCACTTCAGGCTATGATCTGTGTTCTTCAAAAACCAAAATACAATGCTATGCTACTGGCCCTGTAATCTCTGCCTTAGTATTTTTTCCCACCGATTGTAAGCAGCAAAGTGGAAAATTTCCTATATTGTTATCCCACTTTCCCACCCGAATAAATCCAACCTGGATGGGAAGATAAGCCAAAAGTTTTGCTGCCCAGTGACTCCCTTTGTGCCCATTGTGTTCCCAAATGCTACTTTTTGTTGCCAGCATGTGGCAAAAGGAATTCAAGTGCCTGTTCATTTCACTGAATTTCGTCATCTAATTTCCTGTCTAAACTTTTAATATGAAAAGATCACACACAAACTGATTTTTTTGTGCATGGGAAAAAATGAATTTAGCAATTACATAAAATCTTTAATTTAAAGGTTTGGTACATGAAAAATGTTTTCACTGAGATCATATGAAGAGAACAAGAAGATACTCTCAGCTTTGCTTGCAAAAGGAAAGATTGGTACACTGTTTTGTTTTTTTTTTTCCTTTTTTTTCTTTTTCTTTTTCTTTTTTTTTTCTGTCCTGCTGGGGGTTAAATGTAGGGCCTTGCACATACTTTGAAAGTGTTCTACCACTGAGCTGCATCCAGATTTTTTTGTCTTGAGACAGGGTCTCACTAAGTTACTCAGGGTGCCTCTATCCTTGAACGTGTGATCCTCCTGCCTCTACCTCCCAAATCACTGGAATTATAGATGTGCAAGGTTGGAATATATTAACATTATTTTACTTGTGAGAGGTAGAAGAAAATAATTGTTTGCAGTGATAAGGACAAACAAGCAATATCTAGACAGAATATGAACTAGAAATAGTGTTTTGTTTTTTTTTTTCCCCCACAGCACTGGGGCTTGAGCCCAGGGTCTAGTACATGCTAAGCAAGTGCTTCACCAACGAGCCATACCCCTACCCCCTTTTCTATTTTTTATTTTGAGGCAGAGTCACTAAGTTGTGCAGTCTACCGGTGACCTTGAGCCTGCAACCCTTCTTGCCGCAGCCTTGCTAGTAGCAGAGATTAAAGGCATGCACCACAGTGCCCTGGAGGACCGTAGGTATTAACAATGGAATGAAAATAGCTAATATGAGTTTGACTTTTTTTTCTTTTTTAAAGGAAGAGACAAGTTTTTAGTAATAGATCCTTTGAGAGTCTCTGTATCAATACTGTAAAGGCAGGTTCTCATTCAGGCCCTGCTGTTTAACTGAATGACCCTGGGCAAAATATTTTAAAATCTGGGCCTTCACTTCTGAAGAATGATGAGATTAAATGAAATGATGGCTAAAATCCCCCTTCATTTTGCTTTTTATTGTTGTTGTTGAGATAGGATCTTGCACGATAGCCCAGGCTGGCCTTGAACTCATAATCTTTGTGCCTTGGCCATCTGAGTGCTGTGGTTACAGGTGTACACCACCACACCCTGCTTAATTCTGCTTCTTGTGAGTCTAACATTGGTTGTTAAAGCTACATTGAAACCAGAGGCTTAAGTTGTGGCTTGGGTCTTAGGAAAACAGTTGTTGAAGAGAAGCAGGAATATTCATTTGAATGTAGGATGTGTGTGGGAAATGAACGTTTTATGTACAGAAAAGTTTGTTAGAAAAATAGATTTCGTAAATGAGAAAGATTGAGATATCAGATCCTGAAGTAAAATGTCCCTTAACTTATGTATGAATATTCATTTCAAAAGTCTATATTTTTCCATCAATTTAATGATTGTCTTTTATAGTATTGTTTTTGTGGTACTGGGAATTGAACCAAGGGCTTTGCCCATATTTTTGCAAACTTCCTGCCACTGAGCAGCCCCTTTTTTATTTTTTATCTTGAGACAGGGTCTCGCTAAGTTACGCAGACTGCCTCTGGCCTCGAACCTACAATCCTCCTGCCTCTGCCTCCCAAATTGCTGGGATTACAGGCATGAGCTATGGTGCCCAGCAGGTTTAATGATTTTCAGCAAAGACTTTGTATTTAAAATATGCATTAACCCAGATAAATTTAGCACATTAACTAAGCAATTAAACTGTTTATTTAAACTTAGCACATTATTCTTTGGGACATATTAATGTGGAATCTCAACTTGGGAACTCAATTTACTAGAGTTTTATTGGGATTTTTGTTCAATTTATTCCTAAATAAGAGCAAATGACCTACCTCCCCCTAGAAAAGGTAGTGGTGATCCTTAGGGTGTGTGAGTGAGATGTGGTTATTTAGCTCGTGTAAAAGGTAAGTGTGGACTTCCTTCTTCTGTGGTTCAGTTGTCTGCTGTATAAAAAGAGAAGACTAGACTCCATATTCTCTGAGGATACTTTCAGTGTATATGCTACATGAGTAGAAACAGAGTAAGATAAAACCCAGATGTTCCTAAAGTTTTCTGTAAATTTAGTCCCAGTATGTTCATATTCAACATATGTCTGTTTCATTTTGGCAAATTCTCTACTATCTGCCTATATTGTTGTTGTTCTTAGGTGTTGTCGAGTTGGTATCAGACTCATAGTGATGTTGGACATTGTGACAACAGTGTTGTCAATGCTTCTCTGCTATTCATAGTGTTTTCAATGGCTGACTGTTTTTTGGGAGTGGGTTGCCCAGTCCTTCTCCCAAGCCTACAGCACCTGGTGTTCCCATGCAGTCTCCCATCCAAGTACTAACCAGGCCTGACCCTCTTAGCTTCTGAGATCTGATGGAATTGGTGGCCACAGTGGTAGGGCTGGAGGCATTTGCCTATTTTAGTTCAAGTGTGATGATAAGCTCTAGAGGTAAGGAAATATCCTGACCCTTTAGGAATCTACTGATTATTTTAGAAGGTCTTTCTTAGTTAGCTTGGTCAATTTGAGCATGGTGAGACACTTTATCAAAAATCCTACCTAGTTAATTCCTCCCTGCAGCTGTACCACTGTGGCCTCCGATCCCGTCAGATCTCAGAAGCTAAGCAGGGTTGGGCCTGGTTAGTACTTGAATGGGAGACTGCCTGGGAACACCAGGTGCTGTAGGCTTGGGAGAAGGACCCGGCAACCCACTCCCAAAAATCAGACACTGAAAACCCTATGAATAGCAGAGAAGCAGTAGCAATAGTGTTTTGCTGGTTGTATGTAGGGTTGCTGTGAGTCGGACACTGACTTAATGGCACCTAACAACAAGAAGTTAATTCCTATGGTTCAATTGGATTGTGAGCTACAAACACAAAGCATTCAAAAACCCAGTGAGGTCTGTTAATGGGTGTGGTTGGCAAGAAAGAAAGTGTGATCTTTTACAGGACATCATACTCCAGGCATCCGCCCACAGGATGGACATGCTGCAGTGCTGTGATGTTAAAGACCAGCTGGACAGGATTCTCCTGCTGGATCCATAAGGAAAGTCCTGTGGGAGTTGTCATCTGACCTGGAAAATGCTGTTCCCCAAATGAAAGCAGGGCCTGTTGTCTCCCATCCTGTTGTCTTTCGGAGGTTAGATCAGAATCAGGGGGCTTTTTTCCCCCCCTCCTGGTTTAGGCCAATCCAGCCTACATGTAGGCTGTCTTCAAGGTTCTGAAATTAGGTGGTTTATACACGATTAAGTGTGCAATATAGTACAAAGCAGTGACGTTTTGACTTAAGGAACATTTCCTCACTGGCCCTGATTTTCATCTGTTAAACAAAGGGATCAGATTATGGTATGAAAAATTTTTTCTAGCTTTGTGGTTCTGTGATCAGAAGGATGACACTTGAGTCCTAGTTGGAGCCTTAGTTTGAGAACAACCTGAATTTCTACCTTTGTTTTTTTTTTCTGTCTAGCACAGGGGTGGGGGAAGAACTCAACCCAGGGCCTTGCACATGCTTGGCGAGTACTCTACCAGTGCCTTTTTTTATTTAGGGACAACGATTCACTTCGTTATGTAGGCTGCCTCTGGCCTCAAGCTTGCGATCCTCCAGCCTCCACCTTGTGAGTATCTGGGATTACAGGTATGCATCACAAACCTGGCTGAGTTTCAATTTATTTAGAGCACACTGGTCCTGTGAGATAGGAAAAATACACTGTTTTATAAAGAATTTCCTTAAGTAAAGGTTGAAATCAGTAGGATTTTATTTCTCTGTTAAGCAGTAAATCAGCCTAACCAGAATCCTATATATTCTTGCCATTTGTGTCTACTTTCAGCATTATAGTCTTTGGCACTTCTAGAACTTGTTCATTCCTTGCCACCCTGTGGTGCTAGCGATGAAACCCAGGGCCTGTGCATGCTAAGCAAGCACCCTACCACCAAACCACATCCGCGGCCCTTGGTCAGCTCTTCCAGCAGTTAGCTCCTGAGGCACCAGAAGTGAGAGATTACACTCTGACCAGCGAGAGATACCTAAGGAAAACAGTTTGGGGTTCTGGAATTCATTGCAATGACTCTGTAATGTCAAGGAAATGAGAGGTGGCTTAACATCCAGTTGTTATGGTAATGAAGCACTTAGGGTAGGATTATGGGAATTGGGTTGGAAGGAGTCACTTTCATCCCACCTACCCTGCTTCTTGTATAGAGAACTGTGGCATGTGTTCACATTCAGGATAGGAGTGGGAATAAAATAGGAAGAGGAAAGGGGAACACAGGATGTACGTTTCAAAGTGGCACCACTGAAGGTGTCCACACTGTGTAACTCACGATCGAGTGACATAGGAAACATATTAATGCTTTCCACCAAGACTCCAGGTTGTGAGCAAAGGTTGATATCACTCTTTTTTTTTTTTTTTTTAACTTAAGGGTTGAATCCATCACCTAACACATACTTTGGAAGTGCTCTACCACTGAGCTGCACCCCCAGCCCATTTTTAATTTTTTTTTATTTTGAGACAGGTTCTTAAGTTACACAGGCTACCTCTGGTCTTGAACTTGGAATCCTCTTGCTTCAGCCTCTTGCAGAGCTGGGATAAGAAACATGCGCCACCTCTTCTGGCTAAGGTTGATGTCATTCTTGAAAGCTAACACACTTAGGTTCATTTAGGGAAGTGATTTCAGATTGTGGGGTAAGTTTGAGGACTTTCCATGTTCCTGTGTTTGTATTTTACTGAGTCAGCTGTATCCGTAAAGAGGTGGAAGTTGTAAAATGTTCTGGGGAGACAGCCTTTTCTATGATTTTTGGATAATGTTGAATGTCTGCATTACAATTAAATTGCTGCTGGGAATGAGAATGGTTTTTGCTAACTATAAAGCAGTGTTGTAATTATGTTATGATGTAATATAACATTATAACATGTTCTTATGTTACAAATTTTCCTGTTTGTTGGAGAGCAGATTACTTCTTTCTTCTATTATGTTTGTGCTTGCTCTGTGATGTGAAAGATTTATTGTAGTGAATTACCTCTCCATGAAGTGTAAGAATCTGTGAGATATGGTTGACTTTTAAATGTCTAAATATTGATGACCTCTGACCCATGAAAACCTGTTAAGATCCTGGATGGTTTCCCTTTTCCCCCTCATTCCTAAACTATGTTTTCTTTCATTTTTAATCACTTTAGGGAATTTCAACTAATTTCACTAACAGGGAGGAGGAAGTATGTGGGATAAGTAAGTTAATTGAAATACTGAGTTGCTGCAAGATCGCATTCTCAATCCTGGAAAGATGATTTAGGGGTGAGCTGTGGCTTTTCAGTTTACTTATTTATCTTCGCCTCTGGCTTGAATAATCAGAAATGGATAACAGAACTGTTTGACAGCAACCTCCTTCAAGGTTAAGTTTATATGTATGTGAGTGGCGGGGTGGGGGAGAGAACTACCTGTTTGGATGGGTGAATGCCCATGGGTCATACCAGGCTGTTCTTTTGCTTAGAGGCCTGCTGAGAGCTGGGTGCTCTCTGAACAGCTGCAGATACACTCTAGTCAGCTCTCTCCGCATGATCATCCAAATTGTAGACTGCTCTTCCCTGAACTGAGAGCCAGAGGCATGGCCTGACGGGATTGAGAGTGTCTCTGCTAGAAGGTGGGGGTGACACATCTGTCTGGACTTGCTGCTCTCCTTTGGATTGGTCTGTGTGGTGCTGCATATTTGAAATGTGTGTTTGCCCTCCAGAACCTGAAACACCCACCTCTTGAATTATGTCCTTCCCATGCCAGTACACTGCTCACCTCAGTTTGGCCTGGAACGGTTTGGGGGATGTGCATTGGGCCTGTGGTCCTGGTGATTCTTGGCAGCTTTAGATTGATCACTGAATCTTAGAATCTGGGCTTTCCATTCCCTACTCCTCCTGCCACTCCACTTTTGATCTGGGTGGCTCTTCATTGCTGCGGAGGACACTGAGCTGCCTGGGGGACTTTGGTGCCTGTGGTATTGTTTATATATGTATGTGTGTGTGTGTATACATGTTTTGATTTCCTGGCGCATGACCCCCCATTGCCTTTGTTAGTTCCTAAATGAGTAACAATACTGTCGGGTTGCTTTAGGCTTCAGAAAGCAAAGGAAAACCTCTCTCTCTGACCTTCTCCTGCCCTTCCTTTTCCTGTTCTTTTTCTCCCCAAGACAGGCCATAAAAAGTAGAATTTCTTTTCCTCAAAGCAGATCATAAAAACTAGGAACATACCCTAATCTTCCCTCGCCTTTCTGTTTTGGAGCTGGCCATAAAGAAATCTCTGGCCTACATTGTCTGATAGTAGAACATAAGACCCCCTTTCAGAAGTGCGCATGCCCCATTGCAGGGTGAAGGAGGGCTGCACAGAGGAGCTGAGAAGAGGAGCTAGATAGGCCTTCCTGGGCTCCTTCTCCCAGTGTGTTAGCATATGTCATACTGTTTTTGTCCAATTACATTTTGACAGGGTTGTCCATAATTCAGTCAGGTGATACAACAGAGTCTCCAAAGACCCCAAAAGAACAGGGTTTGGATAGTTTATAGGAAGCTGAATAAGTGGGAGTTCCCTGGGGTGGTGCACCCTAAGGGGCATGGAAGCTCTGTACCCCTTCCAGCATCCTTAACCCCATGCATCGCTTTAGCTGTACCTCTCTCTCTCTCTCTCTCTCTCTCTCTCTCTCTCGTGTAGTACTGGGGGTTGAACTCAGGGCATTGCGCTTCCATGCTTTTTAAGTGCTGGACCACTGAGCTGCACCCCCCAGCCCATTTTTTTACTTTTTTGAGACAGGGTCTTGCTAAATTACGCAGACTGCCTCTGGTTTCAAACTTGCGATCCTCCTGCCTCTGCCTCCTGTGTCTCTGGGATTATAGGTGTGCGCCAATGCGCCCAGCTATCTGTATCTTTTGTAATATCCTTCATAATAACCTGGCAAGCATAAGTGTTTCCTCAAGTTCTGTGAACTGCTCTAGCAAATTAATCAAAACCAAGGAAGGGATTATGAGCACTCTGACTCAGCCAGTTGGTCAGACGCACCGGAATGATCTGGGAGAAACTGAGTTTGGTTCTTCCCTATATCAGTCGAGCAAGAGGTATGTGGCCTGGGGAGTTCATGTATTCTGGAGTTATTCCAGAGATAATGTGGGACCCATATTTGAATTTAAGGTCAGCTCATAAAAGAAAGTGGGCTTTCTTAGGATGTAGTCTTTGTGGAACCGTAATTGTTTTTTTCCTCAACATCTCAATTTTCTCTTCAATTGTAAGTTGCCTCAGACATTTTTTTAATAATGAGGCTAGATAGAAATATATAATGAATAAGATAAAAACTTGATGTTCCTCAATGAGTATCCTACTGTCATAGGAGGATGGGTTGATTTCAAAGTGCCTTCCATGCAGCAGCCTACAATTCTGTAACAGTAGGGCTGACTTCTGCTGGTGTCTACAAAACTCCCATACTTCCACTTAAGTATGTTTTGCAAATGCAAGGTGGTGTTGTTATGGCAGCAGATATTGCCAGTGAGTACTCCTGTGTTTATATACAGCTCAGAAAAGAAACCAACAGGAGAGAAGAAACCAACAATTGTGGTCTGAAAACAAGTACCTGTCCCTGTTCTGCTGGTGGCACTTTCTTTGTGTGGGCTTGGAAAGATGGTTTTTATCAACAGGAAACCAGTAGCCTTTTCTATGACAAGCAACCAGATACATACTTGGGTTATTTCTTGCCAATACTTTCTGTGTGCATTTTTAAATTTTGAAAGTAATATATAATTAGAATAAAAATGAATCAAACATACCTATTTGTTCACGTTGAACTTTGTTCCACATCCTACCACATTCTAACACATTCACCAGCCTAAGCACTAAGTCTTAGTCCCTTAGATGTATTTCCTAGAAGCTGGGTGCAGTGGCACATGCCTGTAATCCCAGTGACTCGAGAGGCTGAGGCAGGAGGGTTCAAGGCCAGAGGCAGCCTGCCCAACTTAGTGAAACTCTATCTCAAAATAAAAATAAAAATGGGGTTAGGGGTGCAGCTCTTAGCCCTGCATCCGATCCTGTCAGATCTCAGAAGCTAAGCAGGGTCGGGCCTGGTTAGTACCTGGATGGGAGACCGCCTGGGAACACCAGAAGCTGTAGGCTTGGGAGAAGGACCTGGCAACCCCCTCCCAAAAATCAATCTGCCATTGAAAACCCTATGAACAGTAGAGAAGCACGGACAATGGTGTTTCCCCTGTTGTACAGAGGGTTGCTATGAGTCAGATATCGACTCGACGGCACCTAACAACAACAACAACAGGGGTGCAGCTCAGTGGTAGAGCACTTGCCTAGCATGTGCGAAGCCTTAGGTTCAAACCCTGAGTGCTGGGGGGAAATAGTAGGATGGGGAGGGAGCTCCTACAACCATGACTGACTTTCTAAATAGGAACTCCTAATAGGAAGGAATCTGGCTAGTTTGTGTAACTCAGGTCAGAAGTTAGGAGTTGACCTGCATATGGCTGAGTTACTTGTGGGTAAGTGTTGCCTCTAGAAGGCCTGGCCTTTGGGTTATGTGTGTGTTTATCAGCGGCTTGAGGTGGCATTACCTTAGAGGAGGATGTGGGTGAGATAGGCAATCATTCATTTTTAATATGAGTGTCTTTAGTTATTTCCTTAAAATAAGGTTTAAGATACAAAACTTTGGAGTCAAAGGTATGGACCTCCCAGAAACATACTAGCCTGTCATCCACCAGCTGACTATTAGAGTTCTTCTGTTAATTCCATATCTGTTTTAGATATTATAGTTTAAATATGAACAAAACAAAATCTTTACCATCTGAGGTAAAATAGTATCTTATTTATTTTATATAGCTTTTATTGAGTGCATAGTAAGTGACTATTAATTTTCATTTTTTACTAGTGAATTGATTTTTTTTTAAAGTTCTGAAAGGTTGAATCCAGGGCTCTCTCATGCTAGGCAAGTGTTGTACCACTGAGTTTTACCCCCAGCCCCTTTTGTATTTTATTTTGAAATAGGTTCTTGCTGAGCTGTGCAGGCTGCCTCTGGCCTTGAACTCGTGATCCTTCTGCCTCAAACCTTCTGAGTTACTGGGATTTTAGGTGTGTACCTCTGTGCCCAGTGAATTGAAATTGTTTCATAAGGTGATTTATATGTTTTAAACTTGTTACAGTCCCCTTCGTGTCTGGCACATTACTTTTTAATTTCCATTTCTAGCCATTAAAACAAAGAATAAATGCAAGGATAAGAAAAACGACAATAAAAAACAAAATGATGGTTTGGAGTAGAGTTTGGAACATTAAAGTAATTATATGTGTGTCCATTTCAGTAACTGGTCTTTGTTGGGAACATAAGTTCTTAGAATTGAAGGACTGGAATAGTGAAAACAAGGTTACATGGTCATGCCCATAATTGCTTAAGATAGGTAGCTTTGCTCAGTCCCATACTTGGCCCAGGATAGTTAGTTTTACTTTGTTCCATGATTATTGTAGTATCTGTCATCACTGTAGCAGAAAAACCAGCCAAAACCAACTTATGGATAGGAAAGAGATTTATTGAGGGCCCACAGTTGGTAGATTGATCCATAATGGTGGCAGGATAGGCATGGTAGCTGTAGGAGGCAGGGCCCATGGTAAATGACCTTACATCTTCATGAGGGAGAGAGAGCGAGAGCGAGAGAGAGAGCGAGAGCGAGAGCGAGAGGGAGCCCGGAAAGGCACAGCCATAAAATCCTCCAAAGGCCTGTTCTCAGCGACTTGATTCCACCTAGCTAGACCTGCCTCCCAAGTTTCCACAACTACCCAGGACAGCGCCACCAGGTGGGGACCCAACGGTATAGCACATGACCTTTGGGGAACATTTTATATTTAAGCCATGACAGTTATCTTTATGATTTTCACAAAACCATCAAGAGAGTCTTTGTGATTTAGAACCATTGTGCTAAAAGAAGCTATTCCTTTTTCCTGTCAAGTTCTTTATGACTTACGTATTAAGATTAGTTATAAGAGAAAATGTAGTCCCCAAACTATTGCTTAAGTTGGTCCTGAAATTCATTTAGTGATACAGAGATAAAAGAGCTAGAATGACAGAATTTATAACATTCTTCCTGTGACACTCAAAATGTTGAAATAAAAAAGCTTCAAGTAACTCATTGTATAATCTTGTAACAATTCAGATTCCTTGTATAATTGGGGCATATATAGATAAGCTGTATAGCAAGAACCCAAAGTTAAAAAAATGTGAGCATGTCATGAAATTGAGAGTGATTTTGTTGACTATTTTCTGTTAGTTGGCAGAGGGTCTTCATTGTCTGGTTTTGGGTAGTGGAGCACCTTTGTTCAAGACACAGAGCATCAATGTTACATGAACACGGAGTTTGCTAACTTTTATCTTTATTGCTTTCGCAGTGCTTGGAGGTTGAACCCAGGGCCTTGCACATACTAGGCAAGTGCTCTACCACTGAGCCCCAGCTCCTTTTTTTACTATATTTTGTGATAGGGTCTCGCTGAGTTGCACAAGCTACCTCTGGCCTTGAACCTGTGATCTGCCTACGTCAGCCTTCCAGGTCACTGGGATTACAGTTGTGTGCCATGGCACCTGGCTTTATTGTATTCTTAATATGAAAGACTCTTCCTTCTTATGCTTCAAGTATTCTTAGGCAGGAAAGCACTGTAGACACTGAAGAACTTAAATTTAAAATCCACCTGTTAGAGGTTTTATCCTTAGAGTATTGGTAGGTATTTAGGAATAGCTCCTTAGGCGGTTCTGTTAACGTCTGTTTGGGAGCCAGAACTATTTTATACATACATATACATACATATATGCATACACATATATGTATATTGTTGTTGTTGTTAGGTACTGTTGAGTCGTGTCTGACTCATAGCAGCCATATGTACAATAGAACAAAACATTCCCTGACACTGTGCCATACCCAATACTATTGTCAGTGCTTCTCTGCTGTTCATAGGGTTTTCAATGGCTGATTGTTTCAAGCTTGCTTCGGGAGTGGGCTGCCATGTCCTTCTCCCATTTGTGTTGTTCTGGGTAATTGAACCCAGGGTCTCAGCACAGAGCAGCACTCTACCAACTGAGCTAAATCCCAGCCTCATATACCCATATATATGTGTGTGCACGCGCGCATTCCCCCCCCCCCACGTGTGTGGAGGCAAGCACTCTACCACTGAGCTGCATCCCCAGACTGTAGAATAAAATTTAAAAAGGAAAATGAATCTTAGGAATCCAGTAAGGGTGCAAGAGGATGCCATACAAATATTAACAGTAAAGTTTCTTGGAAGTCTCAGTTTTGTTCTGCTCCTTCTGGGTGCTGCAGTGAGAATACCCTATTGCAGACTTCTAGTATTGACCAGTGTTAATATTTTTTTTGTGGGTTTTGTTTTGTTTTGTTTTGTTTTTGTTATTTGAGACAAGGGCTCACTGAGTAGCCCAGGCTGACCCCAAACTCACAATGTAGTCTAAGCTGGCCTTGAACACATGTCAGTCCTCCTGCCTCAGCCTCCCAAGTACTGGGATTATAGGCATGTGCCACCACATCAATATTCAATTTTTTTAAGTCTGGCTTTCCTTAATTTGCCAATCCCAATGGCAATATTCAATTTTTTTTAAAGTCTGGCTTTCCTTAATTTGATGCTGTTTGTAGAAAGGCATCCTCTGCAGACTAGAGTGAGATAATTAAGAGAAGATTCTTCCATGTCTGTCAGAAGCCTACAGATATTTTCCAGACTATTCTTCAAAGGTTTTTGGGTAACCTTAGGACTTTGGAAGTGTGTGTTTAATCATACAAAGTCTTATATCATTGTTTGCCTCTCTTCTCCTTTCTTCTCTCCTAAATTGGGAAGAATTTTAAGTGAATCTCTTTCTTGGCTTCTGTACAGATTGGCAGTGTCATATTTTCTTTAGCTTTTTCAAGCCATGCTTAATAATTTGGGCGAGTAATTTAATAAAGCAGTTGATTAAATCGTACTTGAAGTACTAAATAGTGTATAACTAACTTTGTCATTGTTAGGAGGTGGACACCTTGGGTTTTATAATTTGTTTCAGAGAGTGAGTTGTGTTTTAGATAGACTAAAGTTGTGGCCCCAATGACCTTCAGTGTGCCCGTTTGTAATTCTAGATCTTGCCAGAGCTGGTTTATCCTGGGAACAGATGCCTAATAGAGGATTTCCAGTTCATTCCATGTCTGGCGTGGTTCTCCCACCAGTCTACCCCCAGGGCCTTGCACTCCACTTCATCTTCCATGGTCCCTCTCTCACCTTATTGTTGTTGTTGTTAGGTGCCGTCAAGTAGAGTCTGACTCATAGCGACCCTATGTACAGCAGATCGAAACACTTGCTGATTCTGTGCCAGGCAAACAATCTTATTTTATTGTTGCAGACACTGTGTTAATCCATCTGGTGGACGGTTTTCCTCTTTTGTGTTGACCTGCCACTCTTCCAAACATGATGTCCTTCTCCAGGGATTGTTCTCTCCTGACTACATGTCCGAAATATGTAAGACGCAGTTTGGCCATTCTTGCTTCCAAGGAGCACTCTGGTTGTACTTCTTCTAGGACAGATTTGTTGGTTTTTTGGCAGTCCGTGGTATATTCAATAGACGTCTCCAGCACCATAATTCAAAAGCATCCATTCTTTTTCTGTCTCTCTTGTTCAGTGTTCAGCTTTCACAACCATATGATGCCACTGAAAATACCATGGCATGAGTCAGATGCACCTTCGTCTTCAATGTGACATCTTTGCTTTTCAGTACTCTAAAGAGATCTTTTGCCACAGCTTTTCCTGAGCAATGCGTCTTTTGATTTCTTGACTGCTGCTTCTGTGGGTGTTGATTATAGAGCCAAGCAAAGCAAAATCTTGGACAACCTCAATCTTTTCTCCATTTATTGTGAAGTTGCATGCTGACCGAGTTGTAAGGATTTTTGTTTTGTTAATGTTTAGTTGTAACCCATACTGAAGGCTGTGATCTTTGATCTTCATCAGTAAATGTTCTAAATCCTCTTCACTTTCAGCAAGCAGAGTGGTGTCATCTGCATAACGCAGGTTGTTAATGAGTCTTCCTCCAATCTTGGTGCCATGTTCTTCCTCATAAAGTCCAGCTTCTCGGATTATTTGCTCAGCATATAAATTGAAGAGATAGGGTGAAAGTATACAGCCCTGACGCACACGTTTCTCAACTTTAAACCACTCGGTGTTTCCTTGTTCTATTCGAACAACTCCCTCCTGGTTCATGTACAGATTTCTCATGAGCACAATTAGGTGTTCTGGTATTCCCATTTTCTGAAGTGTTATCCATAATTTGTTACGATCCACACAATCAAATGCTTTTGCGTAGTCAATAAAACATAGATAGACATCTTTAGCCAGCTCTTTATCTGTGATCTTTTCGGCCCTTCTCCCACCTACATTTTTTCCTCTTTCCACTGTCATTTCTCTTATGGAGACCTCCGAGGATACAGGATTGCAAACCCTCTTCTCTTAGCAACCTTCATTGTCTCCTGCTCAGAATTTACGAGACCTTGTTCTTTCCACTTCAGAGACTATAGAATCAGGCTCTGCTTTTCTTATTTTAAACTCATTCCTTATCCTCATGATGATTTTGAAAATCTGATCTCTTCCCAGTTGTCCAGTTCTCTCAGCCCTATCCACACCTGCTGCATTCAGTTCCCTGCTCAGCTTGAGCCCAATCGTTGAATAAGTTTATGACAGGATCCTTGAGATCCACTTGCCAATCCCAGTTTCTCCTAGCAGATTGACAAATGCTGTTTGACAGAAACCACTTTGACTTGTTGGCTGACTTTGATACACACTGATGATTTACAAGCTCTCCTGGTTCTTCTATTGTCCTTTAGGGATATTGAGTCCCTCTTAAATAACTGGAGACTGCCTCCTTTCTCCTGTTTTGGTTTTTGTTTTGTTTTTATTATTTATCACCCCACATCCATTCTTCCGCCTTTACTCAGAACCTCCTTACTGAGAAATTTGAGATAGGAATCCTTTCACTTTTCCTTCTAATTCATGGATTGCCCTTTCTCTGTCTTCTTCCACTGGCGGTGGTGGCTGTTGCTTCTGCTGCTGCTGCCTCCTCCTCCTCCTCCTCCTCCTTCTCCTCCTCCTCCTTCTCCTCTGTTCCTCCTCCTCTTCCTCCTCCTCCTCCTCCTCTGTTCCTCCTCCTCCTCTTCCTCCTCCTCCTCTGTTCCTCCTCCTCTTCCTCCTCCTCCTCCTCCTCCTCCTCCTTCTTATCACTCACTAGGATTTAGAGCAGAGCAAGGCAAACTCATTGTCTTTGAGGAGTTCAACAAATATTTATAAAGCACCTAGTATGTGCAAGACATTGTTCTAATGACCATACGAAATCTCTGGCTCTGTGGAGATTACCTTCCAGAAGGGAAAACCCAAATTAACAAATAAACAGTGGGTAGTGATAAGAGCCATGGTGGTTAAATAAGGCAGTGGAGAAAGGAGTGCATGGGGCAGGAATCATAGAAATTCATTCACTCCCAAGAGACCCGAAGAAAGAGAAATATCACATTTTTTCTCATAGGTGGAATCTAGATTTACACACACACACATGTGCAGGCATGTATGCACACACGCACATGCACACACAAGCAGAAAGATGACCATTTGTGAGGAGAAAGGGATTAGTGGTGGAGGCGTGAGCAATGTACAATATTATGCGTGTGTGAAAGTGTGATAATGAAACCCATTAATTGGTATGCTAACTAAAAAATTACTAATAATAATCATTAAAAGTATGCTATTGAAAAGTATGTTGTTGAAACTTTTTTCTAGGATGTGATTTTAGATACTAATTTTCTTAAATCCAGTGTTTACAAGTTGAAGGGAAATAAATCATTATGTTTTAATTGCATCTTTCTCTTGTAATGATTACATTTTCTTGTGTGTGTGTGTATGTATGTGTGTATACATACAAATAAACACATGCTGATCTGTTAAAGTAACCAAACCAGCATATGTCACATAATGTGATAGATGTGGTTCAGCCTCCAAGGGGAGGTCATTTGCTAGCACAAAAACACAAGTATTTTTGTTTGTTTGTTTTTGTAGTATGTGAGGGTTGAGGCCAGGGTCTTGCACATACTTTGTAAGTGCTCTATAGTACCATTGGGTTGCACCCGCAGCCTACTTTTTTATTTTTTATTTTGAGTCAGGGTCTTGCTAAATTACACAGGCTGCTTCTGGCATCAAACCTGTGATCTTACTGCCTCCACTTCCCAGGTCACTGGGATTATAGGTGTGTGCCATCGAGCCCAGCTATTAGTTCTGTAGTTTGGGCAAATTAGTTGACCTAAGTCTTACTTTCCTTTATGAAATGGAGAAAAGAACATACTTACATCAATAAGGGTGTTTTGAGGGTTAGAAGAGACACACTGTACACGTGGAATACTTCATCCCCACTGTCTGCCATATGGTAAGTTCTCTCTGGCTCTCCCTCTTTCTCCTTTTATCTGTATGTCCTCCACCTCTCAAACTCATTAGGGCCCATGGGAATTTTGTAACAAGAATAGAAACGGGCTAGAGGTAGCTCAAGCTCAGTGCTGGATGGCTTGCATAGCAGGCACAGAACCCTGGGTTCGATCACTAGTACCAGGGAAACAAAATTAGAAAAGATGGGCTAAAAATTTGAAGTTAGGAATGGATAAAAAAAATGAGTAGTTATAGGAGTTGACATAAAGGAAGAATTCATTACTTTTTTGATACTTTCTAAAAGGATTATTTCAACATTTTGAAATATAATATTAAGGTATCTTTCTTAAAGCAGGGTCATTAATCTTATCTTACATGTCTAAAAACTAGGTGTGTGAAGTTGATATTTAGAGCATTAATGATATTCATATTTATTTTACTTCTTAATTTGGAGTTTACACTGCTTTGTTCTTAGTCCCACTGCATTAGATTTCTTGAGTAGCTTCTCAAGGTTTCTACCATCTCTCATGGAATCAAGGCTCCTCTTACATTTCCTGCCTGCTAGCTCAAAAAATAAATAAATAAGTAAATAAATAAAAGGTGGGTTCTAACTTCGGTGGTTTTTCTTGATCTGTGAGAACCTTCTGTAGCACATTTCATTTTTAATAACTCATGGTGTCCAGAGAGATGTTACACAACTGGAACCTGGACCAGGAATCAAGGAGGGAGAGTGTTTGCCTGGACTTGGCCATTGTTGACTTACATAGTTCCAGGATCATTTCTTTTGCTTGTTGTTTGTTTTCTGTGCAATGAAGGACTGAGCTGGATGATATTCCCAGGCTCTTTCAGTGCTAAGAGTCTGGGGAGTTTATAACTAATGCGTGTTTAAGTCTTCATAACTTGATGCAAGAGGCAGGCATGCTAGAGGGTTGATTGTCACAAAGATGCTAGACATATCCTCTTAGGTTTCTTTATTAATTTGTTACCAGTGGACCTTGCTTGAACATTGATAATCGAGAATTGCTGATTCCCAGGTAGAGTGTCATTTGTAGGATTTCCAAATGAGTAAAGCATCTGAGAAGCTAGGTACGCATGTTTATGAAGACATGTTGAATGAGTAGATTGGCAAAATGTGAAGTGCCAAATGGAAGAGGCACTAGGGATTATTTTCTAAGACAATCCTTAATCCTGTTACAATTTTCTAGTTTCATTCTACTGTGCTGTTGTTTAAAGTTCACATCTAATGTTTTTCAGTATGTCCTATATACCAGGCACTATGTATGTCCTGTGTTCAGTATGTCCTATGTACCAGGCACTATGAACCAAAGATGAATGAGAAATAGTTTCTGGGGACAACAGACACAAACAACTTCAAGGTAATATAATTATTGTTAAGCTAGAGACATGAGCAGGGGTGGGGCATAGGTGATAGTGGTGGGAGATGGGGATGGGCACTGATGCCTGTGGCTCAGGAAATGTCTGGAGTTGCTGCTGATGTAGCTGAGGAGTGGAAATGTGTTCTGAGCTAGCCTAGTGAAAACTCATGGAAAGTTCATTACTTTGGAAGGGGCAGCATAAGCAAAGGCACACTCAGCCTGCTGAGTGGAAGGAACTATAAGCAGCTTGGTATCCTCAGGAGGAAGTGTGTGGCAGGAAGTGGCCAGAGAGAGCCCCAGGGGAGGCCAAGCCTGGAGGACTGCAAAGAGCATACTGAATCGGGTGCAGCCCCTTGGCTAAGAGCATCCACTCTGGAGTTAGACTTTGCACATTAAATTCTCAGTTATTCTTAGTTACATCTCCCTCATAGAATTATTGTCAGTCTTAGTATATATGGTATTGTGAATATTCCCTGATCAAATGTACTGCATATGTGTAGCTAGTGTTATTACTCAAGAGGTTTGGGGATCTGTTGAAGGGTTCTGAAACCATGCAATTACTTTTCATTTTAGCCAGACCAGTCAGGATACAGTGTCGGGGATAGACTTGAGGGTAAGGGGAGCCCTCGAGGAGGTACTGAAGACAGGTGGGGAACTGTGCTGAGACATTTGGAGATAAGAGGTAAAGGTGATGAAAAGTGTTAAGACAAGACTGTTGAGCAGCCTTCCCCCTGTTCTGGCTTGGTGACGAGCACGGTGGTAGAGAATGGGAAGGGAAACGTTGTCGGGAGATGGTTTTGAACATGTTAGTTTGAGATGTCTGTGGAGTGGCCATGTAGATGTGTACAGTGGACAGTTTACTGTGAGAGTTGGGAGCTTGGGGGAGAGGTCAGGGCTACAGCAAAAAACTCAGCTTCAAGGGCATGGGTAAATGTAGCAAGTGGGCAAGTTCACTGGAGGGAACCAGTGTGGATGAGACCAGCTCACAGGAGACCCTGAGCCCAGTAAGCTGGAGGAGGTGGTAGGAGAGGCCAGGCAGGAGGTGGGCAAGGAATGGGCAGTGAGATAAGGAATTGAAGAACTTTCAATTCAGTGAAGAAACACTGAGTAGTCTTCTGTGTGGAAATGCAGAAGAGCAGTCCAGTAAGCTAAGGGGTGAAAATTTTCAGGCTGTTGAGGTTGGCAATATAGAGACAGGTCATAAATGATTTTTTTCTATAGTGTTACATGCTAGTCTGCTCAAGTTGCCATTAAAAAAAAACAAAACTATGCAGTGTGTGGCCTAAACAACAGAAATTGATTTCTCATCATTTGGAGCCTGGGAGTCTGAGATTAGGATGCTGGCTGGCTTGGGTTCTGGTGAAGGCTGTCTTCCTGGCTTGTAGATGGCTGCCTTCTCCTTATCTCCTCAGAAGGTAGAGAGGCACGTGCCATTGTTGCTGTCTTGAGAGAACACTAATCCCAGCGTGACAGGCCCATCCTCATGACCTTAGCCAAATTTAATTATCTCCCCAAAGCCCCATTCTATAAATACCATTACATGGGGTTTGGAGATTCAAGGTGAATTTGGAGAAGACACAGTTCAGGAGACTATTTTTGATGTTGTCTCCATGAAAATAAAATTTTCTTCCTTTCTCTTTCTTCCCTCATCATTTTTGCCTCATGTGCTCCATGTTTCAAGGCTCCACTTCCAAAGCCATCCTGTAGAGCTCCATCATCTTTTTAAAAATCAAAATTAAAAAAAAAAACATATAGGCATTTATTTTTCATGTAAACACAGTAAGGAAGAAGGTGACCTAGCAGCACTGTACTGATGCCACAGCATCAGGGACCTGGATCCTTTCTGCTTCACTTCTTCTTTTTAAATACTTAACTAACATACTTTTCCCCTTACATAATAATGCATAGTTAATGTCAACATTTTAGATAGTAAAATATATAAATGAGAAAACAAACATTTCCTTTCCTTTCACCTTCTTCTTATTTTTAATACAATTGAGATTATTCTCCTATTGTACTGACTTAGTATATACCCTGAGCATTTTTCCCCCTCCCATTTCCCCCTTCCCCAGTATCCACTCCTGCCTCTGATCCCCTCCTCTCTTCTATTGGGTCTACTTGTGTTTTCCATTAGTTAAGTATGATTGTTCATTTTACATAGCTGTATATGTAAAATTATTTCTTTTCATATAAGTTAGATTGACTTCCTGTTTATGAATGGGAACATATAGTATTTCTCTTTTTGAGTTTGGGTTAATTCACTTAAAATAATGTTTTCTAGCACCACTCATTTTGCTGCAAGTGACATAATTTCACAATTTTTCAATCAAATTGTGTAGGTGGACATCTTGGCTGCTTCCAGACCTTTGCAGTTATAAAGAGTACTGCATTAAATATGGACGTGCAGTCGTCCCTGAGGTGTGATGATTTATCTTCTTTTGAGTATATTCCCAGAAATGGTATAGCTGGATCATATAGTGAGCTCTTTCATCTTCTCTTTCCTTTTTGACATTCTCCAACTTTTATTCTCCATTCATGAAAGTTCTGCTATTGTTAAATTTGATTTATTATTCATTTTTATTTATGTCCGTGATGTGAAGTTTTCATTTTCTGATTGTGCATCCTGATAAACATTAGTCTGTGGATTAATATGTTGACCTTGGGCAGAGACGTTACATGCACATCAAAAGTACAGTGCGATGTTTTAGTGATTGTCACACATAGTCCATTTTTTTTCAGATTATAAAGGAATTCGTGGCTTAATTTAAAAAATAAGAAAGGACCAATTTAATGTTATTTTACAACATACCTTTATTTCTAAGAATGCTCAGAGTTCTGCTTTGTTTTGTTTTTCTTTGTGTTTGGAAGTTTCAGAAAGGGCTTTGCAGAGGAAATGGGGCAGTGACGTTTTGTTGTTTGTTTTGAAGTTGTTGAGTTTAGCAGACTACATGTTCATGGAGTGTGAATTGCAGGATGTTGTTCTGGGGTCCTCCCTACCAGCAGACCCCACATCAAGGTTATTCTGGGAAGCCTTATCCAAAGTGGATTATAAAATATGGGCTGAACTTTGTCAAACAGGAAACAGTTATAAATAACTATTCAATCTTAATTCAGCCCCAGCTACTTTCTCACACATACTTTGTAATGTATTTTAAAAAGAAGTTTCTTTAAAAAAAACTTTAATTCCTTTATTTCTAGGCCACCTTTAATAAGAAATTTCTCTCACCTTAATATCTGTCCAATGATTATGTCCCTTTAGGAGGGTGAAATGTTATATTTAATAGCACCCAATACTTTTAATCTGAGTTATTTTTATCTTAGATGTTTTTTTCCATATGCATTTGTATAGCTTTGCTGAAAAGGAGCTATAAATCTCACAAATTTAGTATTTTTTATCTTTGGTGTTCTTGTGTTCCCACTATCGTTTTTATACATTAATTTCTTAATCACCCTCCCCCATGACATTTGAATACCACAGAGGTACTTTATGTGTGTTTAGGTACCCTGTGTGTGTGTGTGTGTCTCACCACTGTGTATGTCAGTTTGCCATAGTATGGGAGTTTTCCTGTTGCCATGATGCTGAAAGTTATGCCACCAGTATTAAAGATACCAGTAGGGTCACCCATTGTGGACAGGTTTCAGCAGAGCTTCCAGATCATGACAGACTAGGGAGAAGGACATGGCTAATCCACTCTTAAAGCAACTAGCCAAGGAAAACCCTATGAATAGCAGAGAAACACTGTCAGATACAATGCCAAAAAATGAGCACCCCCAGGTTGGAAGACACTCAAAAGATGGCTAGGGAAGAGTTGCCTCCCCAAAGCAGAGTCTATCTTAATAGAATGGACTAAAGACCCAGGGACCTCCACTGACTAATGTGGCAGGACTCAAAATGAGAAGGAACAACTGTAGCCATCCATTAATAATTGGCACATGGAATATATGTAGTATGAATCTAGGAAAATTAGAAATCATCAAAAGGGAAATGGAGCACATAAACATCAAAAGTGTAGGCATCAATGAGCTAAAATGGACTGGTATTAGCCATTTTGAATCAGATTATCACATGGTCTACTATAGTGGGAATGACAGATTAAAGAGAAATGGGGTTGCATGCATCATCGGAAGAGACATTTGAAGATCTCTTGTCAAGTACAATGCTGTCAGTGATGGAATAATATCCATACACCTACAAGGAAAGCCAGTTAATATGACTATTATTCAAGTCTATGCACCCACTACTAAGGCCACAAATGAAGATAGGGAAGATTTTTTACCAACTTGTACAATCTGAAATAGATCAAACATGCATTCAAGATGCACTGATAATCATTGGTGACTGGAATACAAAAGTTGGAAACAAAGCAGAAGGTTCATTAGTTGGGCAATAATGGACTCAGTGATAGAAACAATGGTGGAGATTGCCTGATAGAATTTTATCAGACCAATGACCTTTTCGTTGCAAATACACCTTTCTCACCAACATAAACTGACTGTACATATGGAATTCACTAGATTGAATATACAGGAACCAAACTGACGATATCTGTAGAAAGAGACAATGGAAAAGCTCAATATCAAGTGTCAGAAAAAAACCCAGGTGCTATTGTGGATCAGACCATCAAGTACTCATGCAAGTTCAAACTGAAACTGAAGAAAATTAGAACAAGTGTACAAGAGTCAAGATATGACCTTGAGTGTATTCCACCTGAGTTCAGAGACCACCTCAAGAACAGATTTAATGCATTAGACACTAATGATCAGAGATCAGACAAGTTGTGGCATGACATCAAAGACATTCATGAGGAAAGCAAAAAGTTATTAAAAAGACAGGATAAAAAGGAGAGGCCAAATTACATGTCAAAAGAGACTCTGGAACTTACCCTTGAACATTGAGCAGCTAAAGTAAAAGCAAGACATGAGGAAGTTAACTAAACAGAAGATTTCACAAGGCAACTTGAGAAGACATAATCAAATATAATGACATGTATAAAGAACTGGAGTTAGAAGACCAAAAGAGAAGGACATGAACTGTTTTTCTCAAGCTTAAAGTATTGAAGAGAAAATTCAAACCTTGAGTAGCAATAGTGAAGGATTCTATAGGGAATATATTAAAACGACACAAGAAATATCAAAAGAAGATGGAAAGAATACAGAGAGTATTGTACCAAAAAGAATTGGTGGATGATCAACCATTTCAAGAGGCTGCATATGATTAGGAACCAATGGGACTGAAGGATGATGTGGAAGCTACCTTGAAACAATTGGTGAAACACAAGGCTCCAGGAATTGCTGGGTTACCAATAGGGATGTTTCAACAGATGCAGCACTGGAAGTGCTAACTTGTGTATACCAAGAGATGTGGAAAACAGCTACCTGCCCAATTGCCTGGAAGAGATCCATATTTGTGCCTATTCCCAAAAAAGGGTATCCAAACAAAATGTGGAAATTATCAAATGATATCATGAATATCACATGCAAGTAAAATTTTGCTAAACATCATTCAAAAATGACTGCAGCATCACATAGACAGGGAACTGCCAGCAAATCAAGCCAGATTCAGAAAAGGGCATGGAACCAGGAACATCATTGCTTATGTTACATGGCTGTTAGCCAAAAGCAGAGAATACCAGAAAGATGTCTATGTTTTATCAGCTATACAAAGGCTTTTGACTGTGTGGATCATAACAAATTGTGGATAACGTTGCCAAGAATGGGAATACCACAGCACTTAAGTGTACTCATGAGGAATCTGTACATGGACCAGGAGGCAGTTGTTTGAACATAACAAGGAAACACTGGCTGGTTTAAAAGTCAAGAAAGGTGTGTATCAGGGCTGTATCCTTTCTTATACCTCTCCAATCTCTGTACTGAACAAATAATCTAAGAAACTAGACTTTATGAAGAAGAATGTGGCTGGGCTGAACAAATAATTGAAGAAGCTAGACTTATGAAAAGGAATGCGGTATCAGGATTGGAGAAAGACTCATTAACATGTTGTGCAGATGACACCACTCTGCTTGCTGAAAGTGAAGATTTGAAACATTTACGGATGAAGACAAAATAGCCTTCAGTATGGATTACACCTCAATATCAAGAAAACAAAAATCCTTATAAGTGGATCAGTAAGCAACTTTATGATAAGTGGAGAAAAGATTGAGATTGTCCAAGATTTGGTTTTACTTGGTTCTTCAATCAACGCACACAGAAACATCAGTCATGAAATCAAAAGATGCATTGCATTGGGAAAAGCTGTTGCAAAAGACCTCTTTAAAGTACTGAAAAGTACAGATACCATGTTGAAGATGAAGGTGCACCTGACTCAAGCCATGGTATTTTCAGTTGCATCATATACTTGTAAAAGCTGGATGTTGAATAAGAGTGACAGAAGAAGAATTGATGCTCTTGAATTATGATGTTGGAGATGAATTTTGAAAATATCATAGACTGCTGAAAGAACCAACAGATCTGACCTAGAGGAAGTAGGAGGAGATTGCTACTTGGAAGCAAAGATGGCTAGACTGTGTCTGATGTATTTTGGATATGTTGTCAGGAGGGACGAATCTCTGGAGAAGGACATCATGTTTGGGAGAATGGCAGGTCAACAAAAAAAAGGAAGACCCTTAACTAGATGGATTGACTCACTGTGTACAGCAGTGGGCTTATACATAAAAAAGATTATGTGCCTGGCACAGAATCAGTGAGTGTTTTGTTCTGTTGTACCTAGATTCACTATGAGTTGGACCTGACCCAACAGCACCTAACAACAAGCATAATACATATGTATTGTTGTTGACAATATACGTATATGTAGTTGTTTTTATTAGGTGCTTTCAGGTCGGTCTGACTCATAGTGACCCTATGTACAACAAAACTAAACACTCCCTGACACTGTGCCATGGCTGTCACTATTGTCAATGCTTCTCTCCTATTCATAGAGTTTCAGTGGCAGATTGCTTTTGGGAGGTGATTGCCAGTTGCTTCTCCCTAGTCTGCAATACCTGTGTCCCAGGTGGTCTCCCACCCAAGGAGTAACCAGGCTGACCCTCCTTAACTTCGAGATCAGGCGGCATCAGATGCTATGGCTGCAGACTTTACATATAAAAAGAGTAAGTTTTTCTGCCTCTTAGGCAGGAGGTGATGAATGGCTAATCATGATAAGAATTACTTGAACTTGGCAATGATAGGGTGGATAGAGAGAGCTAAAGGGTTGATGAAGAACAGATAGAACAGGTACAAGTGATCAGCCTTGTTTATTCATTATGTGTGAAGAGTCAGGGTGATGGAGGAGTGTCCCAGTGGATTTCCTGATTCTGAGTTGGTAGCAGAGATCATGTTGTGTACTGTGAGGTAAGATGTAGAATATGGTGGAGGCACACATTTGGGGGAGATTGGTTTGGGGCATGTAGAGTTTAAGTCACCCATGGATCTCCATGTGGATTTCTGCAACAGGTGTGAGAATCTGTAGTTTATAGAGCAGGAGATTTGGGAGTGTTGTCCTAAAGTTGGTAGTTAGATGTTGAATGTGGACTAGAAGTACAAGAACTGTGTAGATGAGAACAGTTTCTGCTTAATGAAAAGAAAAGGTCCCAGAACAAGGGGACGTAGGAGAGTTTGTAGACCTTTTTAAATGAAATGTATCTTGTTGTTGTTAGGGGCCCTTGAGTCGGCATCTGACTCATAGCAACTCTCATAGGGTTTTCAATGGCTGTTTCGGGATTGCCTTGGGAGTGGATTGCCAGGTCCTTCTCCCATGTTTGTGGTGCTGGGAATCAAACTCCGGGCCTCAGAGACTGCAGCACAGCGCTCTACCAACTGAGCTAAATCCCAGTCCCGAAATGTATCTTAAGGGATATATTTTCATTTGACAGAGAAAAAGAACAGAAGGATTGAGCGAAGGCCATTTTGTTAGTTTCTAAGCAGTGAGTGAAGATCTTTTAGATTTTTTAAAACATGTTAAAATTTGAATGAGTATAAACTGAGAAGACGAGGCTGAGCAAACAATCTGCCAAAAAATCCCCAAACTTTCTAGGGCACACCTAATGTTTGTGTGACATTGTTATGACCTGAGGGATTCAGACTCAGAAGTCTATCAATTGTACTTCTCCTGGGTGGATGTAAAAATGAAGAACTGACAAAAGGGTGCAGTGTTGCTAATCCCTTTGACCTATTTTAATACCACATGAATTGGACACACTATTATAGGAAAGGCCTTCATCATCAAATTATTTGGAAATCCAGATATTCCCTTTGCAGCAGCAGTGCTCAGTGCCTGGCTCCTCTTTTCACTTTAGGAGTCAAGTACATTGAGCTGGGCATGGTGATGTAGGGTCTGTCAGGAGGGCGAAACAGGAGAATCAGTGTAAGTTCGAGGCCAGCCTACCATTTACAGAGCAAGTTCTAGGACAGGCTGGGCTACACAGTGAGACACTATCTAAAAAAAAAAAAAAAAAAAAAAAAAAAAAAAAAAAAAAAAAAAAAAAAAAAAAAAAAAAAAAAAAAAAAAAAAAAAAAAAAAAAAAAAAAAAAAAAAAAAAAAAAAAAAAAAAAAAAAAAAAAAGCCTACATACACACACACACAAAGAAAGAAAAACAAGAAACAATTCAGTCATATTGAAAATTAATATGGAGATTGTCAAAAATCAAAATATTTTTAATTAAAAAAATTTTGAACTTTAAAAACAAATACTGAAAACACCAGCTGTGCTATAATTCGAGATTAATGGTGGTGATTAATGTGATGATATTTTTTATGGCTGTCTTCTCATTTGTTTAAATGATGTGTGGAAGTAGGAAAATCATCAATGGGGAAATGATGGGGAGGGCCAACCCTGAATGGAGGCAGATAGTGTCGCCCTGAACTCAGTTGCCAGAGCTTGGTAGGATGGCCTTTCAATCAAATTGCATTTCTGATTAAAAAACCCATTACTCTATATTTATAACAGGAAGTTATGGTAGGGCTGCCACTCTAGATTATTTCTTAGCTTCTCCTCTATTATGTTCGATTTTGTGATCTCAACTTTTCTCTTTCAACTTTTGGGTGTAGACAGAAGAGAATTCCTTCCTATGTTTTAGGTAGTGATATTAAACATATTTATTTTGTCCCATAGTTCTATTCCATCCTTCCTTACAGATAAAGACTCTTTCTTTCTGTGTTATTATGAAACTATTGAGTTTGGGCGTGCCTTTCTGTAATGATATTTAACATGAAAAACTTTGTAAAGATTCATCAAACTTTACAGGCCTGAAGCACGTTAGTTTGTCAGTGATTTTTAGGTAGGTTTGTCTTTTTTTTTTTTTTTCTTATTTCTTTTTCCTGGTACTCGGGGTTGGAACCCAGGACCTCACACATGCTTTGCAAGTGCTGTACCTCCAGCTGCACCCCTAGCCCAATTTTTAATCTTTTATCTCAAGTAAGTCTGGTAAGTTATGCAGACTTGCCTCTGGCCTCAAATTTGCAATCCTCCTGCCTCTGCCTCCCTAGTCACTAGGATTATAGGTGTGCATCGGCAGGCTTGTTTTGTTTCCCAATCCGAATAGTCCAGAGAGGTGGTGGCTAAGTGTTTCTCATTTGTAAACTCTAATACATTATTAAACATGGGTGAAATTTGGAGTGTTCCCTTATATGAATATTATTTCAGGAATTCTTATAGAACGACAAAATTGTATTCCTCAACAGAACTTTCATATCATTTACTCCCCCTCTGTCATTTTATGGAGACTGAGGCCCACTGAGGGAAAATTTCTTATCTAAGGTTAAGAGTGAGAAATTTGGGTGTAACAGCCAGAATACCTGCTCTTTAGTCATCGTTCAAATTCTACCTATCCAGGCAGTCCTTACCTTGGACCACTTTAGAGATTAGGCACAAATCTAACTCTTAGATCTTGGACCAAGGGCAGTGTGGTCACTCATGAAATTTTGTGTGAAATTTCTCGATCTTAAATATTGACAACAAATTTTAAGAAATTATAGGCTCTTGGGCCACAGGTTTTTGATGTCAACAGATTTCAGGAAAAAAAAATTCCAGTTTTCTGGCTTCTTTAGAAAAATAGGACAGTTGGGAAGACCATTCATGACTGAGGCTGGAGCTCCTCTCTTCAGGTCCATCTCATGGTCACCAGTCACCATTTCTGTGTCTCATGATGTTTTGTCTCTGTAAACATTTGAATTTTTAGTGCTAGAAGAAGACTTAAAAGTTTATTATCATTCAGCACATACATGCTTTTCTATTTGTATCACAATTGACTATAAGCCTTTTCAATATCCCCCATTTTTATGGATTTCAGTTGGTGCCCAGACTAGCAAGGCTTCATTTACAACACAGTCTCTGTTTATGGGGAGAATAAAAAAGGTGGATAATTTCAGTTTGTCAGATTGACTATGTTATATTTACGCAAAGAATAGGCTTTTCAGTTTCCTAGATTACATATGTGGTATTTACAGTAGGTTGTAATCTAGACTTAGCTGTGTATTTTCAGGAATTCTTTGGTACATATTGTCTTGAAAGATAATACCAGGACAATGTCCTGACACTAATTATAATTTCACAGAAATTATTTGTCATCTTGTCTCTAATGGCATGCCTCCTTTTTTTAATCTTTATGAATCTGTCTGTTCCTAAGCAGGTCTTAACATCCTATTGTTAATGCTTGGAGATACAATGTTCAGCTAATTAAATGATTAAGATTTTTCTTTGGAGCCATGTGTACAGGATGATGTTTTTCTTACTGTTAGGGGCAGTCACATTTGTAAGTTGTTAAGGCTGTGAACTTCTATGGCCATACCACCCTGGTGTCCAAACTTGTCTGATTGTGGAAGCTAGGCTGGGTCAGGCCTGATTAGTTCTTGGATGGGAGACCGCCTGGGAACAACAAGTGCTGTAGGCTTGGGAGAAGGAACTGGCATCCCACTTCTGAAACAATCAGTCATCAAAAACTTTATGAATAGGAGAGAAGCACTGATAGTAGTGCTGGCCATGGCACAGTGTCAGGTGGTGTTTCGTTCTGTTGTACATAGGGTCGCTATGAGTGGGAGCCAACTCGACGGCTCTTATAACAACAACAAGGCTATGAACAACTAGATTTGGATATAGAGCTTGATTTGTATAGTAATTAAGATACTGCAAAGGTGTGAACAAAGTGATTGTTTTTCCTTTATGAGGGTTGTAATCTTCATCTCATTAGGAATGTGCTGAGGGACTGTATTAGTTAGAACTCTTAGTTGAAGCTCATAACTGCAAACTGGCCTAAGGAAAAAGAGGTAAGTGTAACTTCCAGTAGCTCTGGTTCCAGAGGCACAAACAAGATCATTAGGGCCAACTTGCTTGCCCTCTTTTCAGTTCTGTTTTATGCTGTGCTGCCTCCATGGTAAGGCCAGGCCTTTCTTCCTGGAGGCAAGATGGCTGTGAGAAGCTCAAGGTTTGTATTCTGACCTCAGCAACCCTTTCTGAGAAAATGTTTGTTGCCAGATGTTCCGACAAAAGCACCATCTAGAATCTTATTTCCTTTGGTTGTCCTGGCTTAGGTCACGTGTCCATCCTTGAACCAGATCTGGTGACCAAGAGAGTGAGTGAAGCTACTATTGACTAGGCCTGTGTCGTGCCCATGTCTGCATGAGTTGGAAATGGGCTCATCCCCTCCCATACCACATGGGCTGAGCAGGGAGGAGGAGGTTCTTCAGGATCTAGGTGCTGTTGCCAGAAAAAGGGCCTTGAAGTCCTTTCCTAATGCAGCATTGTGAAAATGTCTTCCTGTATATTTCTCAATTTAATTATTATTACTGTTATCATTATTGTCATCTTGACATTTAGTGTGTTGATCTGTCTGGATTTAACATGTGACTTAGAGTTTAAATTCCTAAGTTGAGCTATGTTCCTTTGCATCCTCCTCCATTTTGCCATTCTAAAGCATAACAGACTTTTAGTAAATATCTGTACTTAAGAGAATTTTAGAATTTGGAGGAGTCTCTTATTTACCTGACAAATAATACCATCTATAGCCTACCAGCCTCATTTTATAGATGAGAAGGCTGAATCTTGAGAAAACTATGGAACTTGCTCAAGAGCTGGGACTCATCTGTACTGGTAATGGAATTCAGACCCAGCATCCCCCCCATACATTCCAAGATTTTTTGGCAACAAGACCAAAGCCTAGTTCACAGAGTGATTGATTAAAGGACCCAATTAATGATTTTTTTCCTAAGGTAAAAGGAGCCTTTCGTAATGTAGGGAAAAATTGGGAGGAAATTGGTAAAAACTCCCAAACTGGGAAAATGGCGTTTGAATATCTGGTTTGTAAATTAGAAATCTAGGGAAAATGAAAGTAACTTGGTTGCATGTTTGTACAAAACCCTTCCTGATTGGACAATTGGACTGAAAGCTGATTGCTCAGGCCATTCCATGGGCGAACTATATAAAGAGCTGCGCTGTGGCAGCTCAGACCCTTTTTGGCACGGCCTTTCTGGCATCCCTTTCTGCGCCTTCTCGCCTGTTCCTGCCCGGACCACAGATGTGGACGTGCCTCTCCCGCTGCTCTCCCCCGGGACCTTCGGTGAGGAAATAATGCTCTCCCGTCGCAATCCTCAACAAGGAAAGGAACCTGCTCTCCGTCTGATCACCGAGGAAGCGGCAGCTGTCTTCTCCTGACCACCGAGATGACCAACACAGGTGTTTGTCCCTGGAAGGCAAAAGCACCTGAGGCTTTTCCTTTCTCCCGTCTCCTCCGGGGTCCCAAGGGCCGCGGGAGTCTGCGCCCCTCACCTGAGGGTCCTGAGTGAATTGTGTTTAGTATCTGTGTGTGCGGCGGCGCAGCCCGTCCGAACCTTCAGGCCGGACCGGGAGGCGCGCGCCCCACATAGATTTGGTGCCCGAACGTGGGGCCCAACATAGTTGGTGCCCGAACAGGGACCCAACATACCACAGGTAACAAATCAATTATGATAAAACCCTTTTAGTTGTTTTCTAAGTTTGGACTTCTATAAGCGTATTTTATTGTGGAATGACAGCTAATCACTTCGTCAGAAGTCTGGGTAGGAAGGATATGATGGTTGTACTGCCATTACCCACACATGGCCTGAGTAGGATCTGTGGAGAGGAAGGGGATGCTCTGGAAAACCCTTTCAGGGAGATGATGGGAATGGGGATTGGTGGTTCTCAGTGTTAGGAGTGGGTGAGAGGCTGCTGGATGTGCTCTCCACAGGGCTAATTGTTTATGACTGTGTCCTGTCATGGAAGCAGCATTAGGACAAGGAAGGCAGACACCCTCCTCCGGCTTCAACAGCCCTTCCTCTGTGCTGGAAAACCTCCAGGAGTGTGCAGGTGGGGCACAGGCATTGCACACTTCTGCAGTGAGTACAGCCTAGTTGATGAACTCAGCTTACTACAGGGATCAGATTATGGTATGTCATTCTGAGAAAGAAGCATTTGCCACTGTTGGCAGGGTAGATGGAGAGAAGGCAGCCTAGTCAGCATGAAAGGTCCTCCTGATGTAGACCCTGAGCCTGAACCGACACTGCCCATGGCCCAGAGCATTCAGGTATTCATACCAGGAGGGGACACAGCATGGCAGGTACATGGTGGCTGTGGTAGTGGGATCTCTCTAGCATTTACCCTGCCCTATTCCTAAGCAAAGAAGTTGGAGTGTAAAATTTATTGGCATTAATTTCATAACACTCTTACCAGATTGGATTTAAGATCTGTTTAATATTTCTACCAACCTTGCAGAGCTGTGCTCTGGTTAAGGTTTCCAAATACGCATCACAGATGTTGTGTAGGCCCTGTCATGGCCAGGCCTAGTGTATACCCAGACCCATGGAAACTGTCTGAGACACTGAGGCGTGGGCCGCATTCAAGTGTCATGTCTGGGCATTACCGACTCCTAGGTACCCCTGTGTGGGCAAAACTCAGAGATTAGGTCTGAAGGCAGCCTGGAGGTGCTGGGATCCAGTGAAGTTTGTGGTCAGTTCATGTAGTCCGGCTTTTAAGAGAAAACAATAGCTTGAACTCTGCTGTAATTCCAAGCCAAGAAATAATATAAAGGGAAATTGTTGCTTGAAATATGGGCTTCAGTTTTCCCTTTTATAATATTCCCTCAGCAATATACCAATTAGTGTACCTATCACCAAGGAAGAAAATCAAGATCCATCTTTAACTCCTTCTTGTGTTTTATACTCATGTTCGTTCTGTTAACACGTCCTCTTGTACATGCACCTCTTGAACTTCCCCATGTTCGCTGTTTCTCATTGTGCCCAAGTTCCAGCCCTGCCTCATACTTAGAGCAAGTTAGCATTTCTTCTTTGGATCTTGATAACAGGATTTACAGAATGAAAAATACGGTAAAGGCAGATTAAGGATTATCTTTAAGGAACGTATTTGACTCTGGGCCTACTAGGTTTTATGAAATGGCAGAACATCCAACTAATAAGAAGGGGTTCAAGACATCAAATAATTTGGTTTCACCTTTCAGAATACATATGTTATAAAAAGTTTATAAAAAGTACTATGATAAGGACTACACTAATCAGAGTCCATCTAGTGCTAGGTACAACATTCAAGGCCCAGAGATAATGACTGAGAGGAGAAAAACTAAAGATGGTCCTGTTTATAAGTCCCAGGCAACAGCAGGCATCTGTATGCATGTGCGTGTGTAAGAATTCTGTGGGAGCAGAGAAGGGTCCCCCACACCGGCCACTTAGGCAGCATTTCTGGGCCATCTTGCTGACCTGGGCAGGCAAGCAGATCCAGGGTGGGGTATGTACCCTGTCCTTGTATGGCATTTGGCTAGCCCTTCAGCCCTATCTGTCTTTGTGTTCTTGGCTATTCCTAGGGCTGATTTATTTCTGAAAAGCCTTTTATGACATAGGTATTAAGATTAGTCAGGAAAGAATTACAGACCCTAAATTATTGTCCTCATTAGTCCCCAAACTCTTTGTGATGACAGAGTTCCCTCCAGAAAGAATCCTTCCCAACCCACACAAATTACTGGAACTCTTTCTGGGACACCTTGAAATCTTGAAAGAGGAAAAGATTAAATATTTGTGTCAATTTCATTTTTTTTTATATGTGTGGTCGTGTACACGTGCGTATGTTATGCTAGGGATCAAATTCAAGGCCTCATGCATGCTAGGCAAATGTCTGCTGATCCATATCCTCTGCCATGCTCACTTTTTGTTTAACGTTGTTGGGCGCCATTGAGTCAGGTCCAATTCATAGTGACCTTCATGGGGTTTTCAATGGCTAATTGTTTTGGGATTGAGAGTGGACTGCCCCATCTTTCTCCCATTTTTGTGGTGCTGGGGATCTAACCTACATCCTCAGAAAATGCAGGGCAGTGCTCTACCAACTGAGCTAAACCCCAGCCTCCTTGTTAAACCTTAGGTGTTCGCTGTATAGCTTGTTTAAACAATCCTCTATTACATAAGGGATCTGATTTAACACAACATTATGTAATTGCTTAAGATGGCCAACACTCTAATGCATTTGAGTCATAACAAAAAGTAAAATTATATTTTGTACCCTATTTAAGAAGGTAGCAAATTGCATAATACTACTTTTCTGCCATTTACTGGGAGATTATTAACTGAGAAGCACATTCAAAAAAATCATGTGATAGGGGGGCATATCTTACCTTTGAGGTAAGTATGATTGTCTCTGTTCTATAGATGAGGAAATAAGAGACCAAAAAAATTAGGTATAGCACATTTTGGAGTGGCTTATTTCCTATAAGTATGAATGATAATAATATATACTTAGGATATTTCCCCCCACATGTCTGTCAGCTTGTAATACTGTGGGGGCTTGCATGTTGCTATGAAAGCCATTGGTGTTTTCAGATACCATCAGGGCTACCCATGATGGGCAGGATTCAGCTGAGCTCCTAGACTAAGGTAGACTAGGGAGAAGGACCTGGCAGCCCACTCCTGAAACAATTAGTCATGGAAAACCCTGTGAACAGCAGAGAAGCACTGTCAAATATAGTGCTGGAATATGAGTCTTGCAGGCTGGAAGGCATTCAAGAAATGACTGAAGAAGAGTTGCCTCCTCAAAGTAGTTGTTGTTGTTGTTGTTGTTAGGTGCCGTCGAGTTGGTATCCGACTCATAGCACGGACTCATAGCGACCCTCTGGACAACAGGGGAAACACTATTGTCAGTGCTTCTGTGCTGTTCATAGGGTTTTCAGTGGCAGATTGATTTTTGGGAGGGGTTTGCCAGGTCCTTCTCCCAAGCCTACAGCTCCTGGTGTTCCCAGGCGGTCTCCCATCCAGGTACTAACCAGGCCCGACCCTGCTTAGCTTCCGAGATCTGATGGGATCGGATGCCACAGGGCTACCGCTGCAGGCCCTCAAAGTAGAGTTGACCTTAATGATGGGAATGGAGTAAAGCCCCTGGGACTTCCTTTTGCTGCTGTGGCATGACTCAAAATGAGAAGAAACACAGTGTCTGCAACAATGGGCTCAAACATAAAAGGATAGTGTGTGCATGGCACAGTGTTGGGTAGTATTTCATTCTGTTCTACTTAGGGTTGCTGTGAGTTGGATCCAACTTGACAATACCTAACAACAACAGGATATTTTTAATAACATAACTATTGGATAAATAATGTTTAGACTACCAGAGTAATCTGATACTGATTGTTCTGCAGGCTTGTTTTTAATAGGATAGTTAAGAGCTGAGACTTTGATTAGATTTAATTAGATAGTATTAAGCATCATTTATAATTAAGCATCCCCTCTAAGCATTTGTGTGTGTGTGTGTGTGTGTGTGTGTGTTGTACTAGGAGTTGAACCCAGGGCCTCACATATGTTTTGCAAATGCTCTACCACTGAGCTGCACCCACAGCCCTTTTTTACTTTTTACTTTTGAGACAGGATCTTGGTAAGTTACACAGGCTGCCTCTGGTCTCAAACTTGTAATTCCCCTGCCTCCACCCCTCAAGTTGCTGGGATTACAGGGTGCTACACTACACTTGGCCTATCCCTAAGCATTTTTACTAATTCAGAAATTTGGAGAGTTTGTTAATATTGCTAGATATTGTCACCAGACGGCTGATGGAACTAGACTAAATTCACCACTCATTTGGTAACATATCTAACTAATACTTTAGGAGGGTTTCAGATCCTGAGAAGACCCTCATTGTTAAGGCCAGTCTATCACTTGTTTACTTGGTTCACAAACATTTTCTGAGTGTCTGCTCTGTGTACATCTGTATTAGGCATTGAGGATTTGGTGATGAACTAGAAACTTCCCAATCTAGTTGTCAGGGTAGTGGCATCAGCCAACTCAAGGATGAACATTTGCAACACAGTGTGTTGGGTGTGATAAAAAGATTGTAAGTGATCCAGTGAGCATGGATGATGGCTGCCTGACAAACCCCAGAGGGGGCATTTTGATGTTTTTTAATTTTAGAAGTATCCTACTCCGTATACATATATGCTCAGACTTGTGTTTGTGGAAAATATTTATTTTAAAATTTAAAGTAAATAAACAATTAGGAGGCAAAAAACTAATCATTTTGGGTCAGTGGCACAGGAACAGGATTTTATTAACGCCATTTTTCTGAGAATTTCATACATACAATTTGGAAGAATTAATGATATCTTTTGAGGTCATCAATATGCTTGACTGTTGCAAAGCAGTAAAACTCTTGGGTATTATATCAGTTAGACTTGTTAGGTGCCATCGAGTTGGGTCTGACTCATAGGGTTTTCTTTGGCTGATTTTTTTTCGGGATTGTTTTGGGAGTGGGTTGCCTGCTCCTTCTCCCATTTTTGCGGTTCTGGGGATTGAACTCAGGGCCTCAGAGTGTGCAGAACAAACATTCTACCAACTGAGCTGTTAGGTTCTATTTTCTAGTAAATAGCAGTTTAAATATGTTAGAAAGTTATTTCTGTTTGAGGGAAATAAATTTGGAGGTAAATACTCTAAGGCTAGGATGGTAGCCCCATCTTCCATGACCCATCCTTGTAGCTTATTGCTTCACCATCTGCGGTGCTTTGACTTAAGCCTCCTTGTCCAAACTGGCTGCTTGAGCTCAAGCTATCATGCCCATATTTCAGAAGGCAGAAGAGAAGGACAAAAAATAACATGCCCCTATCCTTTAAGGAAACATCTTATAATTTCCCTCCATTTTTGTTCTCATATTTCATAACATAGACATGTGGTCGGATGCAGCCTTTTCCCCAGAGGGCTCTGTACTCAGTTCTCTTGTACTAGGAAAGAAAGGAGAATATATATTGGAAAACCGTTGGTGGTCTTTCCCACAGGGACATAGACATTCTTATGTTAATCCTCAGAAACCAAGGACCTAGTGATCATTTTTTTTTTCAGTGGATTCCTTATTCACGTAGATATATCCCATTAGCTACACTCATATTTGGTGTGGAAGAGATTTTTTTTAATTTGTTTTATTCCAACATTTTGCTGCAGAATGGATATTTGAATTGGACTTCACAAGTTTTTAAAAAGTCTATTGTCTTGGGTTATAGAGCTAGCTGCTTCCAGATTATGTGTATGAAATTCTCAGAAAAATGGTGTTAATAAAATCCTGTTCCTGTGCCGCTGCCCCAAAATGATTAGTTTTTTGCCTCCTAATGCTTGTACAGCTAGTCTTAGTGTTTTTCAGATGCTACAAATGAACCTAAATGTCCTTTCGGTCATGGTGGGTCCTGGAGAATGGAGCAAAACACGTCTGACCTTGGAGTTAGAAGACCTGATTTGAATCCTAATTCTGTTCCTCACCATGGAAGAGTCATTGGTGGCTCCATGAAAGTGGCCCTGGGGCCTTACACCTCAGGATTTTTGCTGTGGATTGGATCAGATAACTATAGCACTAGTATCTTCAACTTAGTTAATTTTGTCTCTGTTGTTTGCCACTCGTAAACATCAATCCCCAAACTTTTGACAGTTACAGCTGTCTCTCCTGCGTCTTGTGTTCATATTTCTAAGAATGCCTTTTTGGCCCGTGGAATGCTCTGATTGCTTTCTTCTTTTTTTTACAGCAACCTGACCTGTTTCCTTGAGAGTGATTTGGAAAACACTTGCCTTTAACCTTTATTCAGAGTTTTTCTTGTTCTTTGACGTGACAGTTGGTCTGTGAAGTTGGCTTAATGTCAAGGTCAAATTCTTGAGTCAGAACTGCTGAAGAACATGAACTTAAAATGGCTTTGGAGATAATCACGTATTCTAGTGCCCCACGTCCTAAATCACTGCCCTTAGTAGGGGGTTGTGGGAAGTATGGGACATCCTTTTGAGATTCAAGTTCACAGTGTGAGGTTTTGCATTGCAGGCTGGTTTTAGAAGTCAGCTTCCTTCCTTGAATTTGCACAGTTCTCAGCTTCTTTGTTACTGTTGTCTTTTTGTTGGCTGTCTTAGGGCCAGGTTTAGGGTAAAGAATATTCCCAGCTCAGAATGGGAAGTGGAGCTGGCAGTGCTGGGTCGCATGGGAATCTTGTGCGGCACACAGGGAATCTGGGCTTACCCTTGGTTATAAGAAATTGAGTGACCAGGTTGCTCCTTCTTCTTCCATTCCTAGTTTGTTTTTCAACTTTGCTAAACTCAGAGGTGGGGTGATCATCACCATAGGAAAGATACCAGGCAGTTAGTGATGTGGAAAGAATGGTCAGGTGCTTTCCTTTCATTCTTTGAATACTCTTCCCTAGCCCAGAGAATGTGACAATTTTAAAATTATTTTCATTTTTTAAATGTCCTCTTGTGCCTTTGTGATTTTTTTTTTTAACCCTTAAAACTCAAATCCAATTGGAATTTATCTCAGGGTAAGCTGTCACGCAGGCATGCCAAGTTGCTTGTCTTCCATATGGTCAGTTGTTCAGCGTCTTCTCTCTTTCCCACTGTTCGAGATGCTGCATTAACCAGGCATGGGACAGTGACTGTTTCTGATTAAAATTTAATTTTAAAGAAGTAATAAATTCTACAAAGGATGATCCCTATTTCTCCAAATCAGCTAAGGTGGAACCCTTTGATGGCAATACCCTTAAAAACAGTTGACATTTGTTGCGCCAGGTTTCAAATTGTGCTTTGAATTTTTATTTTTGCCATTTGTATTACTTATACTTTTATGTAACATAAAAGAGATCATGTGCCTGGTACAGAACTGGGGAGTGTTTCCTTCTATTGTACATGGGGTCACTATGAATTGGACCTGACTCGATGGCACCTAACAATAACAAATACTTTCATATATTCAAAAAGACCTTATTAACAGCCCTCTGTCTTACTATTTGAAATTGATGATATAATTTACATGAAATATTTTTGCTTCACATTAGTTCCCATATGTACTTTCATGTGTTTCCCCCTCCTTTTTTTCTGTATGTATTGATCTCCCTAAGTATAGGCTGTCAGAAAATTGTTTCAATTATAATTATAATTAGATATAATTATAATATTGTAGTGTACTTGCATTTAGTGGGGAAGTGAATAGAAAAGAAGGGAAAGCAATGGATTGCCTAATAAGCAAGTGACACAGAAGTGCCCACATCACTTTCACTCATATTCCATTGATGTCATATGGCCACAGGTTGCTCTTGTTGAGAGGATGTATGTCCAGCTAAATACTCAGTAAGGTAGATACCAGAGTTCAGCATGCTCTGGTGGGGCTTATCGATTCAAGGAAACCATGAAAGCTTTCTCTGGTGAAGTCTCTTGTAACTTGCCTGATGCTGCTTAGAGTAGCATTGGACCTCACTTCACCTGGCACGGGCAAGTGTCCTGTGCTTATCATAGTTGTTGTTAGGTGCTGTTGAGTCATGTCCGACTCATAGGGACACCCATGGGGTTTTCAATGGCTGATTGTTTCGGGATTATTTTCAGGAGTGGACTGCCACATCTTTCTCCCATTTCTGCAGTGCTAGAAATTGAACCTGGGTCCTCAGAGAGTACAGAGCCAGTACTCTACCAACTGAGCTAAACCAGTGCCATGGGGTCGGGTCCGACTCATAGTGATTGCTTCAGGAGTGGATTGCCACATCCTTCTCCTGTTTTTATGGTGCTGGGGGTTGAACCTGGGTCCTCAGAGAGTACAGAGCAGCACTCTACCAACTGAGCTAAACCCCAGTGTTCATGTCATCGTAGTGGATCCCTAGTCTGCAGAGTGAACTGGTTAGCAATGGTCCTGCCTTTTTGATTCCAGTCCTAGGATTGAGACACCTAAGTGCTGTTGATCTATAGTTACGAAAGGGTTTTAATTGGAGACCTCTCATCTTTTTGCTCCACTGTATCTGCATGGGGTGGAGATAGGGAGCACCAAAATTTACAATATTTACTTCTTGTAAACAATTTCCCATATAACTTGAACATTTAATTTTCAGTTTCACCCAAATTGTATCATAGTTCATATATTGTTCACTTTTATCACTATTTTGAAACTTGGTCTGTCTGTGCTCAGAGAAATACATTTAAATTTGCCTGAGGTACCTTACTTATTTGACCAGTGTTATTGTTAGCTGCTGTTGAGATGGGTCTGACTTACAGCGACCCTGATAGGGTTTTCAATGGTTGATTATTTCAGGATTGTTTCAGGAGTGGACTGCCACATCCTTATCCCGTTTTTGCAGTGCAGAAGTTATATTTCTTTGAGCACAGACAGAGGATTTTAGTAAAATGAAACAAATTTCTAAACATCTAAATAATACTTGGAGGAGGTTTAAAGATAAGTGACTAAGGAGTTTTAGTTACTCAAAGAAAAGGAGTTTATTTCAATGGCTGTAGCCAGTGGGCAGTATATGATCAGAGTGAAATATTGGTGTATTATAAAGAACCAGTAGAATTTCATAGACATGTCTCTGGGCACAGTGGCTCATGCCTATAATCCCAGCAACTCAGGAGGCAAAGGCAGGAAGATCTCAGGTTGAAGGCCAGAGGCAGTCTGAGTAACTTAGTGAGACCCTGTCTCTAAATAAAAATTAAAAAAAAAAGGGGGGGGGGCGGGCTAGGGTACAAAGCATGTGCAAGGCCCTGGGTTCAACCCCCTAGGACCAACAAACAACAAAAAAGAATTTCATAGAAGTATTAACAACAGATTTTTTTTTTCCTCATCCAGTCTGCTCTGTCTTCCTAAGTTTTTGACTTGGAGATGTGTGTTCAGGAAGGAATGACCGCTGACACAAGCATATCCTTTCTGTCTTTTTGCACCTGATCCTCAAATTATAATTGGACAAGTGCACCCCCTAGTGGCTCCAATGTGGTGATACTAATAATTTTTTACTTGTCAACCCTGCCACTTCAGCTGAGATGAATGAAGCCAATTTTTCACTTAAATTACTGACCTTACTAGGCTGCTGTGGCGGAGGCTAGCTCTATGGCTAGTTCTATAAAAACTGAAAGCTGGAGGATGTCACTACGATAGTAGTGTCTCAGCACTTCACAGATCCTAGAATTTGGTTAAAAAAGGAACATAGTTATTATCTGGTTAGACAATGTCAATTGGAAAGGAGTAGCTACTTCTGCCAGAATTTTTAAGGGTGGCAGAGAGAATTTGCATGCTACCCTAGTTTGTGTTCTCATTGAAGGATTTAGATACTGAGTTATCTTAATAAAGGCATTTAATTTTTTTTTCCAGGCTGGCATGGTAGTACACACCTGTAATACCAGTTATTTGAGAGGGCAAGACAGAGGGATTACAAGTTTGAGGCCTGCCTGGGCTACATAGCAAATTCAAGGCCAGCCTGGGCAAGTTAACAAGACTCTGTCTTAAAATAAAAATTTAGAAAAGAGCTGGGGATGTAGCTCAGTGTAGAGTGCTTGCCCAGGCCAAGGCCTTGGGTTCAGTCCCCAGTATTGGAAAAAAAAGGTGTCTTCCCAAATATCAGTCCCATGATTTAAATACCAAACAGCTAGATCAAGTTTCATATTGTTACTCAAACCTTTTAATATCCTAGTGGATGAAATAGCTAATTATTTTTATTTCATAGGAAATAATTATCCCTGTAGCTCACTAAAATATTCCCTCTCCATTTGATTAAAATTAAATATTAAAAATGTTCATAACATTTAAACAGTACAAATGTATAATAAAATGATCTCTCATTAGTTTTTCTATTAATTAATATTCCTTCCCCCAAATAGCAAATGTGAATAGCTTATTATGAATTAACATATATATGTGCTTATAAACCTGGGTGCACAAGGGTGCACCTTTAGACACATTTAATCTATAATTGCATTTTTTCACCTTAATGTATTTCTGGGTTATTACATTTTTTACTGGTAAGTATCAGATTAAATATTTTCATACCTTTTTTCTTATGTTATCTGGAGAAAGATGCACAGAATTGAATTATTTTAACATGAACATACAAAGTTTAGCAAAAGGATACCCAAAATGTTGTCTCTCACCTTTCAGAGGTTCTTTTCACATCTTTTGAAGGTCACTAGAATGCCCAGATATGAGTTGAGAGAATTTTAATATCAGAAGGTTGAACTAATAATCATCTCAACTTCACTGATCAGTATTAATGTTTCTAAATATTTAGTTATAGTTCATAAAGAAAACATTATTTAAGATGATTGTTCTGGGTAGCTTATGTGTAATCAGGGGGCTAGGGTTTAGCTCAGTTGGTAGACTGCTTCGCTGAACTCTCTGAGGCCCTTGGTTGGATCCCTAGCACTGCAAACACAGGAGAACCCGACAACCCACTCCCAAAAATCAATCTGCCATTGAAAACCCTATGAATAGCAGAGAAGTATTGACAACAGTGTTTTGCCTGTTGTACATAGGGTCGCTATGAGTTGGACACCAACTTGACATCACCTAACAACAACAACAATATGTGTGATCAGCCTGCAACCATACTACTGGGGCGTCTGATCCTGTTAGATCTTGGAAGCTAAGCAGGGTCAGGCCTGGTTAGTCCTTGGATGGGAGACTGCCTGGGAACACCAGGTGCTGTATGCTTGGGAGAAGGACCGAGCAACCCACTCCCAAAAAACAGTCAGTTATTGAAAACTCTGTGAATAGCAGAGAAGCACTAACAATACTGTTTCGCCTATTGTACCTAGAGTTACTATGAGTCAGATACCAACTCAACGGCACCTAACAATAACAACAACATAACAACTCGTAACTAACTCCCAATCAGAATTGTTGTCACATTTTCTTAGTTTTTTTTAAGGCATACTATCAAAAAATAAAGTTAATAATGTTTCTATACATGTATATTTCATTATCTGAATTTTCTTAGATGAGCCCATAACTCTTCTCACAATCCAAAGAAGTTTCTTTTTGTGTTCTATGAACTTAGAAGTCCACTAGAGGGGGCATTCTGCTTGCTTTTTGACACAGACAGCTGTTCAAATTCATAATTTTATTTTCAGTTTTGTTGAGCTAGCTGTGTTAACAACTCTCAGAAAGCAAATTCTCTAAAATTCTTAACCAGGACACCAGGAGTCTATCATGTAAAAATATAACTTAGTCATATGGTTGTTTTCTATTAATATTAAAATTGTGACATTGACAGTGAATGCTATCAAGGAAACAAAAGGGAGCAGTGTGGGCTAGGCATGGTTATGGAAGTTTCATGGACAACATAGGATCTGGTGAGACATTGAAAGACCAGCTGAAGTGACACTTCTTGGTCTCAGGACCCCTTTATACTATTAAAAGCTATTTGGTCTCTCGATACCTATTTTGCTTTGTGAGGAAGGGGAAGGGGAGGGAATCGGATGATGAAACAGAAGACCGACTTTGGTTAACCTAAGGAGTCCTAAGGACTGTCTGTTTTGCAGCGAGTCTTCCCAGGGAAAAAATGGCTCCTTACATGCTGCTTTCCCCACCAAGTACTTTCCAGTTGCCTGCTGTGTGTGTGTGTGTGTGTGTGTGTGTGTGTGTGTGTGTGTGTGTGTGTGTTGGTTGGGATGCAGGTGGGATTACAGAAGGCATCCTAGGAAATTAAAAAGAAATACTTTCTAATCAGCCACCAGGTTTGGTAGAGCCTTTTCTGCCAGTGCCTTTGTAAGGTGAGTCTATCTGGCTTGTCCTGAAGCCTACAGCTTCTACTAAACCTTCGTTGACATGGCCCTGGATCCCACTCAGAAGAAGCTTGCCTGAGAGTTCCTAGCTTCCCTAGTCTTGAGGTAGCTTTTACCTCCATTGCCAAGAGTTGTTGTTGTTAGGTGCTGTCGAGTCGTGTCTTACACAGGGTTTTCAATGGCTGATTGTTTTGGGATTGCCTCGGGAGTGGATTGCCATGTCATTCTTCCTTTTATACTCTTTTATTTTTTTGGCAGTGCTAGGAATTGAACCTGGGATGTCAGATTGCAGAGCATTGCGCTACCTCCCGAGCTAAATCCCAGCCCTTCCCAAGAGGTAGCTATCCCTAACGTTTTCAGTATAACGGTAGCTTCTGCAGTGTAGTAGTCTTAAGAATTATTCAGAAAGCCTTGGGAAAGTGCAAGATACAAAGCTCACCTTGTATCCAGAGATTTTTACCTGGTAAACCAGGTAAAGATTTTTACCTGGTAAAATATAGTCTGATTGCAATCCAGGTGGTCCTTGGACGCATCCTTAGAAACATCACCTTAGATCAGTGCTTCTGAACCCTGGATGCACAGAGGAATCACCTGGAAGCTTTATACATACTGGTGGGCTTTGGTCCCACCCTTAAGAGTATAATCTAATTGGAAAAAACTGGTAAAACAAACTGGACACATAGACATTTAGCCACAATTACTCCTAATTCAGCAGTAGGGGCCCAAGTCAGAATATCTTAAGGTAAAATCTTCATACTTTGCTTCTAAAACTTTCCTTAGTAACATTTTTCTTTTTAAAATTATAGTTTATTTCATTCTATACCAAGTCTTCTTAATTGTCCAAGAGTCAATTCTGTTTTCTTGGTTGTCTCAGATTATGAGGCCCTTAGGACTCAGAGGATTTCCTACAGTGTGTCTTTCACCCTGACAGCCACCAGGGGGCAAGCACAGCCAGTCAGAAAGTTTGACTATTAGCCTCTGAGGGTGCGTTGTTTTCAGGAAGGCAATAGTTAGATGGTTTAGTCTGAAGAACGTATCATTATGGTTGAAATCGGCCCATAGCTCAGAGTATGCGTAATAAATTGAGGTGACTCAGGAGAGGAATGAAGTATAAGGAAGTGTGGTGTGACCACTGACAACCAAGTGTCAAGAGTGGCCTGTGTATTACAAGAGTGTCAAAGATATTTCCCCTGAACTCCTCACAAATAGCTTGACATGCTTCTTCCAATGGTAAACAAGTTATTTTTAGGGATGATATGTTTGGTGCTTTCAACATAATACATCTCATTTCTAAAATGCACAGGTCATTTAAAGGAGATTGGGAAGTGAGGAAAACAAACCTCTTAACTGAAGAGTTCTTCTTGTTGTAAGTGCTGTCAAGTTGAGTCTGACTCATAGTGACCCTCCTAGGGTATTCAGTGATTGTTTCACTACATCCTTCTCCCGTTTTCAGGATGCTGGGGAAAGAACTCAGGGCCTCAAAGAGCGCAGAGTTCTTAGACTTCTTAAAATGGAGTTGATGATACTAGGGAAGTTTTCTTGACTCTAGAAATGGACTAGAGAGAATGTTTTTCTTATCATGAAAGGGAAAGTTGCATTGCTATTTACCCAGGGTGGAGGAAAAGGATAAACAAGCACCTTATTTGTGGTGCAGTTAGAACTAGTTCAGATAGCTGCATGTGTGAATTGTAAAAACCTCAACGGAGGAGAGAATGGCCATTGTGTCTTTATTCACTGACTTTCTCTGACGTCCTGGAGTTCACTTCAGGGGAGAGGAGGTGTTGAGGAGCTGGCCTTGGTTGTCAGGACTGCATCTGGCCTGCACTTAGTTATCTAGCCAGTAAGTTATGAAGGGCATAACTGTCAGCCCCAGGCCTTCCTTTCTCTGTGGGCTAGTGGCTGCCTTGTCAGGGCTCCTTGTTAGAGTCAGCCAGGAGGAGGCTGAAGGCTGGGGAGGGAGGAGGCCCTGTGTCTCCTTCCCCTTCTCCTGCTCTTGCTGTAGAGCTGGGCCGTCTCCCTGGCCATGGGGGTGGTGATGTCCAGCTTTCTCGCACATTCCCAGAACTAGTCTTACTCCTTCCCTCAGGTCTTAGCACCAGCCAGGAGGCCAGAACCTTCAGCTGAGGGATGCCTCCTGGTTCCTCAGAGGTCAGGATCTCCCTAGGTTCTGAGGTGCCACCTGAGCAGTGCCCCTCCTCGCAGGTCTGGCTGAGGCTTGGCCTGGGACCCCAACATCCTACAATTCTCTCACTTGTTGTCCTATTGCTCTCTTTTTTGCCTTTTCAGTTTGCCAACCCCTCATGATAAGTTCTCTATTCCATATATTTTCCCACGTCTGTCAACTTGTCCTGTGGGGGCTTGCATGTTTCTGTGATACTGAAAGCTATGTTCCTGGTATTTCAGATACCAGCAGGGCCCCTCGTGATTGAAATGTTTCAGCTGAGCTTCCAGACTAAGACAGACTAGGAAGAAGGACCTGGCAGTCCAATCCTGAAACAATTACCCATTGAAAACCCTATGAATAGTGGAGAAACACTATCAAATATAGTGCCAGAAAATGAGCCCTGTAAACTGGAAGGCATTCAAGAAACAATTGGGGAAGAGTTGCCTCTTCAAAGTAGAGTAGACCTTAATGATGGAAATGGAGTAAAGCTCCTGGGAGCTCCTTTTGCTGATGTAGTGTGACTCAAAATGAGAAGATACCCCATGACAGCAACAGTGGGCTCAAACATAAAAATGATTGTGTGCATGGCACAGTTTTGGGTAGTGTTTTGTTCTGTTGTACATAGGGTTGCTACCATCCGACTTGACAGCACCGACAAAACCAACAACAAATTCATTATGTTAAATTGTCTCTGTGAAAATCAGTGTAGTTTGTTTCTGACAGAATTTTTTCAGATTAAAGTTTTAACTCGTCCTAATTCTAGTCTCTCGGGGAATAATATTTATTGCTTCTATTTTAAGCTTTTCTTAAAATCTTTCTGTAGATAGTAACTTTCTAATTAGGTATTTTCTTTCTTTAGATTGTTTTGTTGATAGAATCATAGTTGGAATTGTTACTAGAGAACAGAAAAGATCCCCCTGATAAGAGAACTAATTATAGTTTAATAAGAGTCCACTGGATGTGACCTGGGATGCTTAGTTAATTTCTAATAATAATTCACAATCTGAATTTGAACAGGAAATTTGAATGCATTACATTCCTTAAACCATTTTAAATTTCTTTTCTTTTAACTTTTTGCAGTACTGGGGGATGCTGAACCCTGGGCGTTGCAAATACTTTGCAAGCACTTTACCTCTCAACCACATTCCCAGTTCCCTTTTCTTTTTTTCTGTTCTGTTCTGTTCTGTTCTTTTCTTTTCTTTTCTTTTCTTTTCTTTTCTTTTCTTTTCTTTGTGGTACTGGGGGTTGAACCCTGGGCCTTGTGCTTGCATGCTTTGCAAGTGCTGTACCACTGAGCCGCACCCCCAGCCCATTTTATCTTTTTTTTTTTTTTTTTCTTTTTGAGACAGGGTCTTGCTAAATTATGCAGACTGCCTCTGGTCTCAAACTTGTGATCCTCCAGCCTCTGCCTCCTGAGTCGCTGGTATTACAGGCGTGTGCCACTGTGCCTGGCTCCCCTTTTCATTTTTTATCTTAAGACAGCATCTCCCTAAGGTATGGAGGCTGCCTCTGGCCTTGAACTTGTGATTCTCCTGCCTCTGCCTCCCAAGTTGCTGGGATTATAGGAGTGTGCCACCATGTGGACCTCTTTTTAAAATATTTTATTGTATTGGAATTTTTTTTTGTACTGGGGTTTCAAACTCAGGATCTCATGCATGCTTTGCAAGAACTATACCACTGAGCTGCACCCCAGCCCATGTTTTACCTTTTATTTTGAGATGGAGTCTTGCGAAATTACGCAGGCCACCTCTAGTCTTGAACCTGTGATCCTCCTGCCTCTGGGATTATAGAAGTGAGCCACAGTGCACAGCTACTGTATTGCATTTCTAAGCCCTGTTTTTAAATGAAGTAATACTCATACAGGGGGTATGTGAAGGAAGTTCTCCAGGTATGCTGTGTAGGGGGCCAAGTAGAGTAGAGGGGAACACCAGGGTGTTCTCAAATGTCACAGATGAATGGATTCTGAAAGGGAACAGAGGAAGGGATGCAAACTCGGCACTTATTTTCTAGAAAATTAAGATGAAACAACAAAAAGTACTGTTAGAAAATTCTGTTTATGAGGCTCAGTGGTGTACACCTGAAATCCCAGCAACTTTGGAGGTACAGGCAGGAGGATCACAAGTTTGAGACCAGAGGCAGCCCACCTAACTTAGCAAGACCCTGTCACAAGATAAAAAGTAAAAAATGGGTTGAGGATGCAGCCCTGTGGTAGAGCACTTACAAAGCATGCATGAGCCCCTGACTACAATCCCCTAGTATTGGAGGGCATATATTAAAAAAAAAAGAGAGAGAGAAAAAAAGAAAATTCTGTCTAATGGATGAACCAGTGTCTCTGGTGATACGCTTTCTTTTTTTATCCGTATACTTCACTAACGCTAAGTGTACAATCTACTGTTTTTTAGGATATTTGCAGAAATGTGCAGCCATCATGGGATAGTACACTTTTGTATGTACAGCCGCTTAGTCAGTCTTCCCACTGGATCTTTCTGATGTTCACAAAAGATGAAATCTGCTCCATTATCTGAGTATATTAACCTGTTTGAACCACTCTTAAATATTGAACCCATCTTGTCTTATGTGTTACACAGAATTTAGTGGCTGAATTTGGTTTTAGTTCAACCCTTCTGTAAATTGGCAGTATCTGTCTTAGGAAGTCTTTGCAATTGTTGTGTTCTGTGATAAAATATGGCCTGTCCCAGGAGGCTCTGCCTGGCTTGGCTGATACTAGGCTGACTTTCTGTGGATATTTTTTTCCCTTTCCTCTTCTATTGTTGTTGTTGTTGTTAGGTTCCATGAAGTTGGTGTCTGACTCATAGAGACCCTGCGTACCACAGATGAAACAGTATTGTTAGTGCTTCTGTGCTTTTCATTGGGTTTCCAATAGGTGATAGTTTTTTGGGAGTGTGTTGCCAGGTCCTTCTCCTACTTCACTTGGTGTTCCCAGGCGGTCTCTCATCCAAATACTAACAGACTCGACCCTGCTTAGCTTCTGAGATCTGACAGGATCAGATACCACAGTGTTACTGCTGCAGACTTTCTTCTTTTATGTTGTTGTTGTTTGGTGCCATGGAGTTGGCATCCAACTCATAGCGACCCTACATATAACAGGCTAAACACTTTGTCAGTGCTTCTCTGCTATTCACAGGGTTTTCAATGGCGGATTGATTTTTGGGAGCAAGTTCCTGGGTCCTTCTCCTAAGCCTACAGTATCTGGTGTTCCTGGGTGGTCTCCCATCCAAGTACTAACTAGACCCGACCCTGCTTAGCTTCTGAGATCTGACAGGATCAGATGCCACAGTGCTACGGCTGCAGGCTTCTTTTATAGGGATCAGAAATTATATGAGACTGGAGATAGGACATAGATGAATCCAGATACCTGTAGAAATGAGCTCTCTGAGCATTTTCTCATCCTGGTAATTTTTGTGTAAGGTGCCCAGGGTCCTCTGGCTCTGCAGATGTGGGTCTCAAGTTTTTCTCTCTCTGCTTCTACCTCATTTCTGTTGGTTTGAGAGGGTGTTGTGGTTTGCTAGTCCCAAGCTACCATCTTGTCGCCTGCTTTAACTAGTCCATGTGCCTTCAGGTGCCTTCTACAGAAAATGTTACCTCACTGCACACCACCCAGAGCTCACTTTCTGTTTTGTACTTACAGCTCTGAGATGCCAATTCTGTCTTTGTTGACTCGGGGTTTTCTTGTCTTCCCCCAGTGATAAGCATATTGATACTTGTTCAGTGCACTCTAATGTGTAGCTGTCTGAAGTGATGCAGTTCCAGGGAATGTTTGTTGATGGCACTTACATGCCTGGTGTGTTAACTGCCCCGTGTGACCTTGAGTGACCCAGAGCATTCAGACCTCTCTGGCACCTCATCCTGAGGACAGAACGACACCTGGCACCCCAGATTTACTATCAGGAGACCTCCACCCAGCCATGTTTATGTGGTGTGAAAGGCAGAGGCCCTGTTCCGAGGGGCCTGCTCTGTTCCTTGTCCCACTGAGTGCCCCTTGTTCCTCTGGGCCCTTGCACTGGTCAAGCCATGTGACTTGGTGGGACAAGCTGAATGCTATAGTGGGAAGGCCTTGACTACTGCTGGTCTCATGGACCGTGAGCAAGTCTTCCAGCCTCGAAGCCCCTGTTTATTTTAAAAAGATGCTCATGGTAATGCCAGGTACCTGGAGAGCCTGCAAGGATTAATAGAGGTATAGACAGGAAAGAGCTGTGTCCAGGCAGTGACAATTAGGTAGTGGGCCAGTCGCGCTGCCTTGCTTCATGTGGAAGGACATGCCACCGCACACCTTTGCTTCAGCAAGCTGTGGAAGGATCGTGTTGTCATCCATCCTCTGGCTTCTCTCAGGGATGAAGGCAGAGGATGAGCTTCTATAGGTCGGCCTCCGTGCTGACCGAATCAGTGTTCTTTCCTAAAGTCACAGGTTGAACATTCCTGATCCCCCCATCTGAAATCTGAACCGCTCCTAAATCTGAAACTTGTGGAGCACTGATGTGATGCCACAAAGTGGAAAATACCATACTATGAAACTGTTTCATGCACACATTTATCAAATGATATTGTGTAGAATTACCTTTAGGCAATACATACATAAGGCGTACGTGAAACAGAATGAATTTCATGAGTAGATTTGGGTCCCATCCTCAAGTTACCTCATCATTTATGTGCAAATATTCCAAAATCAAAGCAAAACAAAAACAACAACAACAGATCCTGAAAACTAAAATGTTTTTGGCCCCAAGTTTTTCAAATAAGGGATTCTCAACCTGGTGAGCAATTTTGCCATATTGTTTGAACAAAGTTGAGGTAAAGAAGAGAATTTCAGATCCTTGATATTTTATTTTATTTGAAGACATATGAATGGCTTTTCCTGATGTGGAATTTATTTACATGTTAATTTTTTTAACAGCAGGAAACCTTCTAAAATGACAAAAAGTAAGGCTAACTTTCTTTCTTTCTTTCTTTCTTTTTTTTTTTTTTGTGGTACTAGGGATTGAACTCAGGGCCTTACGCTTGCTGGACCACTGAGCTGCATCTCCAGCCCTTTTTTTTTTTCCTTTAACTTTTTGAGACAGGGTCTCGCTAAATTACACAGACTGCCTCTGGTCTCGAACTTGCGGTCCTCCTGCCTCTGCCTCCTGAGTCTCTGGGATTGTAGGCCTACGCCATCATGTCTGGCTAGCAAGGCATTATTTCTAATGAAACAATTTTTAATAGCTTTTGAATACAATCTATTTGGAAAAATTAATTTTTTGTTTTTCCCCCTTGGGATCTGTCTCAAGGCTCTTCCTCTTTGCCCCCAGTGGCCTGTTGACATTGTCACCAGTGACCTTAGCTTCTGGTTCTGTGACTGGGCAAATGCCTGGCCTCTTAATCCTGTGAGTCCCTCCATTCCCTGTCATCTGCCTCCTCAGCTCTTTGTGTGGCCTGGAATTGCCTCATTTCCAAGGACTCAAACCCGGAGCTCTCCTTTCCTGGGCACAGACTCCTTTTCTTTGGCTATCTCATTCCTTCTTTCTCTCAACACCTGCTTTGTTCTTCATTTTAAGTCCCAGGAGCAACCATTTCCACCTGCCCCTTTTCTTCTGCCTCAGCCCCACCCTTCATGCTGTTGGCTGCTGCCTCAGGCCCTCAATCAGCTTTGCCAGTGGTTTGATCCCTGACATCTTTAGAACCTCTTGCCTTTAACCTGTGACTTACCTGGTATGCTCACCACCTCCCCCAGCCTGCGTTCTTCCTACCAGGCCACTGACCAATCTCCAGAGGAAATCACATGTCCCGCCTAATGCTTAGTCATGGAGTCTACCACCCGCCTCTGCTGGCACCTCAGTGCTACCGAGCAAGTTCTTTTAGTTTTCGGTCCTTCTTCACACTGAGGTCCTGTGCCCACCAGCTTTCCTTCCTTGGCTAGCAATGTTGCCTTCTTTTTCAACAAGAAGGCAGATAGGGATCACTGGAAGTTCTTCAGCTCTCCTTTACACTCCCACCTTTATCCATAATTTTGGCACATTTCTCACTCTGCCTTTCTGCCTCAGTGGTGTGCCCTTTCTTCTTTCCCGAAATCAACCTTTCCATGTGGGTGTCTGCCATCTGCTTCAGGGCCTCCCACAACTGACTCTGTCCCCTCCTTTCTCCATGTGCTCCCTTTGCATGGACTCTCCTCCCTCCATCCTCTGAACACAACTTACCTGCAGTCTTGTCTTCATCAGAGTCTCCCATCTTCTTAGTGATGCGTTTTCAGGAGACCTTTCCCTTCTTCCTATATCCACTCTGTACCTCCCTGTCATCCATAGCTCTTGGACCAAATGGCATGTCATCCTGCTACGCTACTAGGACTGTTCTGCCATGTCAACAAGGACTTCTTTCTGAGCTGCCAAAGAATCTACTTCTCACTTCTTTGCCGTCTTTAGGATAGATCCAGCATATCTCACGAGGTTAGAAAGCTATTTTTGCCATCTCAGGTGGTAATGCTGAGTGGATAAATGAAGATGCTTCATCTTTCTTCCTTGGTCTCCATGACACAACATCATTTAATTTTTCTTTTTTACTTTTTTTCTCCCCCTGCATTCTTTCTGGCTACTCCTTTTCTTTTTTTTCTGCCTATCTCTTGAATTTTGAGTCTCTCCAGCTTAGCAGGATGATGAAAAAATCAGGGACTCTTTTGATTTTTGGTTTTGTTTGTTTGTTTGTTTGTTTGGTTTTTTTGAGACAGTGTCTCGTTAAATTATGCAGACTGCCTCTGGTCTTGAACTTGTGATACTTTGGCCTCTGCCTCCCGAGTTGCTGGGATTACAGGTGTGCGCCACTGTGTCCGGCAACAGAAAAATCAGGAACTCTTAAGTGAGTACCTATTGTGTGCTAAATGCTGTCCTTTGGGGACTTTAACAGTGTTAATTTTTCTGATCTTTATAACAAGCATATGAGTTCTTCTTTAAAGTCTCATTTTTAGAGCAGAAAAGTTAAACTTGAGAGAATTTGAGAACTCACTCATAATTAGTCAGTGGAAGAGGAGACGTTTGAATCTCTTCTGTCCTGGATTCTGAAAAACTTGGTGCAGAATTACCTTTGTTTTCCACAGGCCCCAACCTAGTGCTTGTATATATTAAATGTGCACATTTGAAGAGGGAATCTTTGATGTGTGTTCCTATGACTTCAATCTTTTTGTTTCACTTTTTTTTTAATTAAAAAAAGGGCATAAAAACCACTCCAAAAATAGTATATGCTTGTGGATAAAAATTCAAACAATAAAAACTTGTTATAAAGTAAAAAACTGAAAAACCTCTCTTTCCCCTTCCCACCACTCCCACTCTCAAGGGGTGGTGACAAGGGATCATTTTTACACTGATGATGTCCAAGTTTTCAATTTCAGTCCCTAGGTCCCTCTTGAGTTTCACAATCCAATCTGTAACTGTTGAGCCCAGATGCTGATTTATAGCTATTTATATTTTTCCATATCATTGTATTCACATATTTGAGCCATTTGAAATTCCTTTGGATAGTGGCAGATGTGAAACCAGTAAATCAGTCAATCAACTAATTAATTAGTTGGGTCTGCCCTGCTGGCTGGCCCCTCACACACTCATTCTCCCAATTAAGCTCCTTTTTGTTCTTTTCTCCTGCAACCCCATTTCCTGCTCTGCTGTATCTGTATTGTGATACCATCTTCCCTCTCCTTGTCTCAACTCTCTTCTTTACACCCCTATCTGATCAGATGGCATGTCCTTTCAGCTGTAGTGGCCACCACAGTGCATTCACTCTGCCGCTGTTGAAATCCAGCCCGTGTCTCTTCTGGCCAAACTCTGCTCTGTTGAGACTTGACTTCCTCACGCCTAAATGTCATGGCCCTTCATTGCATGGCCACAAGCACACTTTATCCTAATATAATTTAAGCTCTGACCACATCTGTCTCTGGACCCTGCCTTGACTTTTTATTCTTCTACTTGTGTTTATGCTGTGCTCTGCTTGGAATGTGCTCTACATTCAAGGCACTATGGAAAAGCTACAACATTCTTGTATCCTACCTATAAGCAAGTCAAGGAAGCTCTTCCCATCTTCCCCAACCCACCCATAGTTGCTATTTCTTCTCAGTACTAGCGCTTGGTCCGTTTTGCCCTGTATTAAGATTATAGTTTAGATCTGCTGCCTTATTAGATTTGTTGATTTTTTAGAAAGACTGTCACAGGTATTTTATGCCATTTAATTGGTACATAATAAATAGTCAGGTAAATACTATTTGGACCTTCCTTGAAGTTTTGACTCAAACATTAAAATTGATTGCATCTGTAATTTTTGTATTTACATAATACTATTAACAAGCTTATCTCTGAAAGCCCTAATAATCTGTCCAGTGAAATCCAGCTTGGTGATCTAAACAGTTCATGTCAATTATCAATCAGTCTGGAGATCTTTTTGTATCTTTAAAGTGACCTGTTTAAGAGGCTCTGGGATTGCACTAAAATTTGGTTCCTAAACTATGGCCTACTGCATGTGAATTCTAAGATGCCACAAGGTATTGTGGCCTGTCAATATTTTTAAAGTGTGGAAAATGTTCTTTAAGTAGGATTTTTAATTCTTACTCTTTAATCTCTGTATTATAATAAATCTTAATGATTGTCATCTATGTGGTCTTTTTAAATAAGCCATATTGCACACAAAAATGTTAACTTATTTGTATTTTATTTTAAAATAGTTTTTTTTTTTTTTTTTTGATGGTGAGAGAATGGTTTACTGTTTCAGGAAAAGAGGATGAAAGACATTTTATCCTCCAGCAATCACAGCCATTTAAGATGATGCATGATAATTTTAAGACCCAGTTGACTCCCAAAGGACTTGTTTTCTTTCTTGAATTATACTCAGGCCAAGGCTAGATAAAGGGATGGGGAAGGGTTTTCCCATCTCTCCCTGGTCCCCTGGGGTAAAACCCCAGGGGTACGGGATGAACAGATTCCTATTGGCTTTCTCCTTGGGAGGATGGGAGAGGCAGTGAGTGGGAAAAGAAGGGATATGTGGTCCTCCATTCCTCTTGTTCCCTACCTTCCAACAGGACAAATACTCTAATACCATCTAAGGTGATGATTTCACATATTTTCGTGACAATCAGAGCTCCGTTTTAGTGCTGACCCAGCAGTGTCAGTGTTAACTGAGACAAGAAGCTTCTAGAACACCGTGATGACTTTTGTCAAACAAACTCCATGGTATCCACATAAGATGGCTTAGATATTTTTGTTTTTTGGTGGCACTTTGTTTTTTATGTGGTGAGTCCTAGCCTTGAGGGTTCGTGGTGCTCTTTTTGAAGCATGGTGCCACTTCTTTGCTACACTTTATTCCTAAATATTTTAGGAATCAGTATCACTTTTTTGAATAAAATCCCAAGAGACTGCCTTAATTATGCTGTCTCTTTATATTTAAATTTTCCTTTAAAGGACAGCTCAAGTAACTGAGTTGTACCCTTTAGAAATGTGAGATTCATTGGGGTTCAAGGGAAAGTTGCTTTCTTCTCCTTTCAGTATTGATCTTTCACTTCAGCTTGGCTCAGTTTTACTTCCCATCCTCTAATATTTAAAATTTACTTTTAGAATTTATTTTGTTTATGCTTATTTGGCACAGAAGGAATATTTCCCAAGTTACTTAAATTTCTCTTGCCTTTTCATTGTTCAGATTGTTCCAAGCTTCTGAGCAAAAAACTCCGTGTGTGTGTGTGTGTGTGTGTGTGTGTGTGTGTGTGTCCAGTTTTTTTGGACCCCTTATACACTTGACAGAAATTTTATTTTTTCTTTTAAAATGTGGTTTGTTTATACCTAGTTCTTTGTGTGAAATTCATGCCTAAAAAGAATGGGATTGTTTTGGATATATTTTCTCTTGAACCAGCTGGACTCTCATTAACCCTTGTTTGAAGGCGTGTGGTGTGTGTGTGTGTGTGTGTGTGTGTGTGTGTACCAGCTTCTTGAGTGGTTTCTCAATTGTAAAATTTGAAAGGAAGGAAAAGAAAAAGAAAAGTCTCTGAAGTGAGAGGACAAAAGAATGCTCTCTTAGCTGGGCTGGAGTAGAAGTTTGTGTTTCATTTAAAATGACAAATCAGCAAATGCCTCCTGAACTATGTTGCATCAAGGTGAATTTTCCCTTCTTTCTGGGCTTTGGACACAGTTCCCCTGGACATCTTCCCAGGAAAGCCCCTGTGTAAAATCCCCATTAAAGCAAAGTCATCATAAAATCATTTCATTTCCATAATGTTTGTCTCCTGACCTCTGTGAAATGCACCACAACTCTTGAGGTGCATATTTTGAGTCTTAATGTTACTAAGGAAGAAAATTAAAAGTCAACACAAAAATTCTTATATATACCCAAACTGTGATACAGATTGAAGGTAAAAAGTGGAAAATCTTTTTGTGTTTTTAATTTTTAATTTTTTGGCTAAATGGTAAAGCAATCTGGGGAAAGAAATTAGACTTTCAGCAGGAAGAAAATGTTGGGGGTGGGAGACCAGGATAATGCTTATTATTGTCCAAATTTCTGGAATTTTATTCAGAATTAGAGGGCAAAAAAAGACACAGGTCCACTAGTTTCACTTAGAATTTATGCCTCTCAGTACCAGTACTAGAGGGTGCACTGTGGGTCTCATTAAGGAAGAGGGGGCATTTCAGGCTGACTCCACAGTGTATTGGTCACCATTAATTCTCCAAACTTAAACCAAGAATGATAAATTATATGTTCTTAATTGTCTCATCTCTTGCTGGGAGCTATTACTAGTTGCAGAGAGAAACTAAATGGGATTTACGTTTTAATTTCACTAGAAAACAAACTTGTAAGAAAATAGAACTAGCTACGTAGTGTCTGGACCTCCGCTCTGTGAGGTCTCTTACTACCCAGAGTCACAGAATGTGGGATGGTGCTGTTATATTGAAAGTCAAGCTAGAAGAATATTTCTCACTTCAGACTAAGAACATCTGAATCCTATCCCAGAGATTTTTAAGGTAATGATACCTTGTGAAGATGTGCTCTGAGGGAAAACGGGCTGAATAAAGTTCAGTAGCAGATTCCACCGAGATAAACCTTTGGCTCTGGAAAGCTATCGATCTTTAGAATCTTCCATTTTCCTGTCTTTAATCCACAGCAAAAACAGGCAAATGGAGGTACAGGAGAGGGGGGCAGATGAAGAAACCATGTTCATATGCTGGGTCAATTTCTAAGCCAACTTTGACCTTCATGGCAAACTAATTTCTGTATCTGCTAACAACAGATGTCTGCAGATGGTAACAGGTAACTTTTCTTTAATACAGTATCATCTGTGAGACATAAATAACTAGGCACAGTACTTGTACAGCAGTTACTGTATGATTGAAATAGGTATGTGGTTATTAGTACTCCATAAAATAAGGCGATAGATTTTTTTGGGTTTTATAATCTGTTATAGAAATTTTTCTTTACTTTTAAGATAATCCATAACTTTGGCATGCTCTGACATTCATTTACTCACTACAGAGAAAGGCACTTATTTCACTAAGATTGCGGCAATTCAAGAAGAAATGAATATTCAATACAGAAGGACAAGTTTGCCCTTTATAATTTAATTCTTGATTTTCCTATCTGATCACCCGTAGCTTTTTAAAGAACAGTTAGTATGAGGAATGAACTTTTGGGCTACAATGTTTCTAATGTGATTTTTGGAAATTCTTACAAACCACCTTAACAAAATGTTAGTAGTAACTACTATTGTTTCTTCTTTTTCTTCCCTGTCTTTTTAAAATAATGATTGCCTATTCATAGATAGCCTGTATGATATAGACTTTATGGGTTTAAGAACAAAACTCAGACTTACAAAAAGCCCCAGACAACTTGTATTTAATTAATATGTAATTTATTTAATTAGTTCCCTGCCTCTTTCTTTTGTGGTGATTGTCTTGGTTTCTGGTTCCAGTTTTTAAAATAGGGAAAGTTTTAGGCCTTTTGTAGTTCATCTCAAGTTGTCCACACCACCCCTCACCATCCCTACCAAAGAGAAACATTGAATTTGATATTTGATGTGTTTTACTGTTTTTTCCCCTTCCTTCCACTCTGATCCTCTCTATATATGGCTGCTTTGCAAAACAGTTTTGTGCAAGCAGACATGACTTAACTCCATTCCCTACATAGAGAACTATTCAACTTTACTTGTATGTGTTTTGAATACTGCCTAATGTGAGACTGTGACAGCAATAAAGTATGCATGGCCAACCTTATTTTAATAGTAAAAGAGAGCTGCTTTTAATTAATAAGTGGATCTCTTTATGTCTGGGATTTTCAGTTTATTTTGTAGTTCTTTAGAGTTTTTCAATTATGTAGCCTAAAAGGGCTATGTTAGTGGGGACTAAATCCTTTTAAAAATCTTGTCATTTACATGTTTTCTGTCTGTAATCTCTGTTTTCAGATTACTGTCTTTAAAAAAAAAAAGACCAGTGGTAGCAGTTTTTCTCTAAGATGTTGAAATTTATGGCAATAATTACACACACACACACACACACACACACACACACACACATTTTAAGTCATTAATGGAATGCAGCATCCATATGTACTGATAGAAGACTTGCCATCATCTTCAGTTGGTCCGTTATGTCAGCCCAAGTTGCTTCAAAGAGTCTTCCTATTGCATTATTTCCTCACTTGACATCTACTTTTAAGCTATTAGAAAATCAGTTGAACTTGTATAAAGCATCTACTAGGTATCTTCTTGAATATAAAAGTTAGAGACTCTGGTGATGCCATTGTTGTCTTCTCTGACATGAATGGATTTTTATTGATTTTGATCAAATCCATGATGTTATTGTATACCATGACTTCCTCATTCTACTCCTGCCCTGGAGTGGTTGAAGGTAAGAGGAATCCAGAGCCAGCCTTGGGCCTACAGTGACCCGCAGGAAAGTGATTCTTAAGTGGTGATGTGGATGCTGTTACAATGGACTTAGAAGTGGGTATGTCCACATTGCCTGCAGCGGTAGCCCTGTGGCATCGATCCCATCAGATCTTGGAAGCTAAGCAGGGTCGGGCCTGATTAGTACCTGGATGAGAGACCGCCTGGGAACACCAGAAGCTGTAGGCTTGGGAGAAGGACCTGGCAACCCCCTCCCAAAAATCAGTCTGCCATTGAAAACCCTATGAACAGCAGAGAAGCACTGACAATAGTGTTTCCCCTGTTGTACAGAGGGTCGCTATGAGTCGGATACTGACTTGAGGGCACCTAACAACAACAACATATCCACATTGGTTTATGCAAGCTTATGCAAATTTGTAATCTGCTTTCTTTAGAAGATAGAACAGTAGAAGGAACAGACATTTTGTGGCATTGAAAAGGATTCTCTATATGACCAGGAGCATTCCATAGATACATTTGCAACTAACTTTTTGTCTGCGTGTTAATTACTAGGAAATGTCTAATCCGTGAGTCACTGTTTTAACATTTCAAAAGCTTAAAAATAAATAAATTTAAAAATCATCTGTAAGCATCAAATGGAAAAAGACAAGATATCTCTTTAAAAGTCAGGTGAAACCAGGGTGCTCTGAATTTACTGATTTCTTTCTGATTAGTTTTGCTGTGTCTCTGAAAACTCCCTTTGGTCAGATACACATAGATGGGAGGCTGCTTATGGAAAAACTTCCCAGGCACTGTTAAACGGTTGTCAGTAGATGGCACTACTGTTCCACTACAGCATTTTTTAATCATTCTAAGTACTGCCTAACATTTCATTCCCAGTCTAATTTTGAAAATGCTTGATTAGCTACATTAAGCAATGTTTGGGTGATTTCCCCCCCCTTTTAAACTTACAGAATTACAGCCACAACCTGAAAGAAAGCCATTACTGGTAGACAACATGATTATCAATTGTAATTTAGTCAGTCCAACATGGGAAACGGCATATAGATTTTTAATTATATTTGTAAAAACAGTCTGTAAATATGCAAAATGGTTAACAAGAGTGATTATTATTCCTCACTTATTTTGTATCAGTATTCCCCCCCTTAATATTCCCTAGGGTAACATCTGATCATTATAAATGGATCATGTAAATGGGATACTTCTTAATTCTGCTAAGATAACTTGATGTATAGTAATTAACTTTTAGACCAAGATAGCTAGTATCTTTATACTTTTTATTTATTTTGAAATTCAGGCATTAAAGGGTTCCTTGAGGAAGGATGGGTTACCTTTTTATATTCAATTTTTTGCAGGTGCCTTAGGAAATATACAGTATAGACAAAACAGGTTAATCTTTCTAGTTTTGTGATCCAGATTATGTTCTAATAATTAACTCTAGGTTGAATATAAAATAGCTAACAATCTATGATCATTTAAAATGGGAGCTTGCACAGTTGACTGGCAGTGGTATATTTTAAGAACTTTCTTATTTTAAGATGCTTTTAGAGAGTATTTCATAAGGGATAGGAAGATGAAATTGCTAGTTTTCCCTTTTTTCAAGAAGCAAAAACATTGTGTTACTAATGTTACATTTGAGATATTTTGTTTTATGAAAAACTTTGGAAGAAGTTTTTCTTTGAAATTTTGAGAAAATATGGCTTACGTTTATTCCATGTCTTCACTGAATTTATGTCTACAATTGTAAAATAACTGGTTATAGACTTGATTTGGCCTTTCTTTTAACCCTAAAGTATTTTCAAAACAAGAATATGATGTTAATATTTTTGTTCTGTATTACTTTTGAAAGCTTTAACAGGTCCAGTAGTAGAAAGAGATGAAACATCTGGATATGGCTGAGTGGAAGGACTCTGCTTCAGTTATCATTTTATGGCTAGTTCATAGAGACAAAAAGTATAGTAACTATATAAACTTGAAATTTGCAGCATAAGCCACAACCTGTGATAGCCGAAGCATCTAGGCATAGCATATAATTTCTGACTGGTTTTGCTATTATCTTTAACCCAACCTCCCATGGCATGGAGAATACATTTTACAGAATTATTTAGTTGTGAGTGTGCACTTACACATACATCTAATGTAGAAAAAACTATTATAACTGCTGTAAAATGAAATACGCTGGTGGGAATTTATAGTTTATGCTGATTAAGTGAAAATTTAGGACGTAACATAGCATCTACTAACAGAGATGAGTGTAGTAATAACAAATCCCTAAGATATTTCTAGTTCTTCCATCAGATACTGATAGAAGACAATATAAGCCAGCCAAGAAGCACATGCTTCAGTTACTTATAGTAGTACACAGCGGAATGAAACGCCCGGTGTAGTAAGAACTTCCTATCTCCCTCGGAAGTTTCGATTGTAGGGTAGTGAGGATTAAATGGTGCCTCCATGGTCTGCAATTGAAATGGTGCTGTCAAGTGATGTATTTAAAGAGTACCTTAAAGTTTTGAAGGGGTAGCATATTTACCAAAAAGTTCCTGTCTAAGCTAATTCATAATTCATTTATGCTTTGTTAAATATTTGGGAAAAGTCAACATTCTTCCTATCTGACCTGCAATAGAGATTCCTCAAGCAGTGTTCCTCTTCAGCCAACTATAGGATGAGGGTGGACCCCCCCCCAAAAAAAAGGCTTTGTTCCTATTTTATGCACAGCCAGACTTGCTCTTATGTTTGTAATATTTAAAAGCATTCAACAGGAGGCCCTTGATTCTTTGATCTAATGCCACAGTGCAATTTAATGAGAAAGGTTTTTCATATTGTGTGCAATATTGAAAATTTCTGCCAGCTCGGACCAATATAATATTATATTCGATTTACACCTTGGATCCTTTCTTTTATTTCTTGTCATGAATCCACCCTCCTCCCTCCACTGAAACAGGTAATTACAAAGGTCCTCAGATCAATTTTTGTAAAGGGGCACCCTGACGGGTACCATGACTGAAGTGTGACATGAGCCTTTTCCAATACAATGGGTGGCCTAACATTCCTCTGGAAGCCCAAGCTCATTAAATATTCGGTTCCTTTTTTCCCCCTTCTCCCCCCTTCGCGCACTTAGCTTGAGTCACACTAAGTCTGGAGTTTCTTCACTGAAGACTTAGGAAAATTGCTTCGAGTTCTCAGATTGAATTTTTTATGTGTATGACTTCATGATAGCATTAGCATGTGCTTTGATCCATGTGTGAATGGCGCTGGGTCGGCGCTTATTGCCATATCCAGATGGTGTTACAGGGAACAAACAGTTGTGTTTTAGGATTTCTCAATAGACTGTCTAGACTGGCCGTGCAGCAGACAGATACAGCCACCCATCAAATTAGCGTTTGTCAGATTTATGGTAATGGTTCACCAAAGCCTTCCTGTCATTGACATTAAGATTTACGCCTCCAAAGTTATTTTGTCTTCCAGAGAATATAGCTTGTGATTGCTTGGATTTAAAAAAAAAAAAAAAAGTTTAAGACAGAAAAGTCTTATTGAATGTGAGCTGTTTCTGAATGAAAAGAAAAATATAAAAGGAATTAAAGAGTGGCTGTAGCTTAGAAGCTGTATTGATTAGGGAAAGGCGCCCTCCCTCCCATGCCCCTCAAAGTGATAAGAAGGATATTCTGCTGCGGCTGGTGTCTCCCATTTGCCCTTGGTGGAAAGAAAAACATGTATGTGGGTGACTGTGGCCAGATTTTGCCCTTTCATGTTGTTACCCCAGAGTAATGTGATCTGCTGCCCCAACGCGGTGGGAATAACCTTTTGACAGGCAGTATGTCCATTCTCGGTGGAAATGTTTTACCAAGTCTGGCCAGGCTGCCTTTGATCATACCTCCTTCCAATGTGGGGTCACAGCTACTATGCTATGCAAGAGTCACAGGTTCCTATGAGGAAAGTGAGAGAAGGAGGGTTTAAAATAAATAAATAAATATGACCCAAACCCTCTGCAGTTCTCAATCACTGATGCCGTGGAGCTGGAAGGGGGCAAATGGCCACATGCAGTGTTTAGGACATTTCAGGTTAAACTTAACTTGTAACTTTTTGTGTCTGTGGGTCAAGGGATGCGTTTTTGCACATTTTCATGCAACGTGGTTTGAGAAATGAGAGTCAATCCTGTGCTGAACGTGCTGAGACATATCTGAAAATGTGTTTTCCTATTGTACGCTGGTATAAATGACCAGTGGTGAGGAGGCTGGGGGGTGGGTAGGGGCTGATTAAAATGCTGAGACCATGGCAGACAGTATATAGGGAAATGGGCTTTGCGGAGGTGAAAAGCTGCAGCATTTTTCAAAGCAAGTTCTTTCGTCTTTGTGAGACCGGGCATTTGGGGAAACTCCTGCTAACCCCTTTGGTATGTCAGGATTGAGAACTGCTGCCTGGTCTGTTACAGGGCAGACTCCTCACAAGAATTCTTATCTCCTCCCATGGCAGTAGCAAAGTGAAGTTGGTATCAGTTACTGAATAAAGATTCCCTGTTAAATGTGCAGGGCCTAGAGGCTCCCTGCTAACCTGGAGTGGCCCCTGTGTTTTTTGTGGTGGGTTTTTCCTTCCTCCCTTCCTTGCTTTAGTCATACAGTCATCATTTGATAGACTGTTATTTTCACCTCTCTTTAATGACTTCTCTGTCATATGTGTGTTCAAATTTAGTGATTTGTGTTTTATCAGTTCTAACAAAAAATGTTGCAATTGGTGCTCAAGCATATGAAATTTCTACAAATTACATTGTCTCCAAAAGAATAAAATGATGCATTTTCAGGTTTGTCCATTTTCAAGTCTTTAAACAGTGAGTTGAATGCACTAAATTAATATAATTTTCTGCATTAATTTTTTTGAATGTTAGTTTCACTTCATCTCGTATTTTTAATGAATTATGACCAATTTTTTTGGAAAGAATTTGATTACCTCTGTTATATGGCTATAAAGCTAGATGATTTCTAGAAAAATATGGGAAGATTTTTGTTAAGCAGACTTTTCCTCTAAAGCTTCTCCCTCTCCCTTTCTGCTTCTCTTCTTTTTCCTGTTTTGCTTAAGGTGCAAAACATTATTCATTTTGATTCCTTTTGAAATGCATGTTTCTTAAAGAACCTCAGTGATCTTGACTGTGTTTTGATTTGTTTGCAGTGCATTGTTAACGGATTGATCATTTGAGGGAGATCTCAAAGGTGCATCTAATTACTACTACCTTGTTTTTTGCATAGCTTGTTTGGGGTTATGGCAATGAAGGGGGCTCTTGAGGAGCTTCCGAAAGTAGTTGGCCAGCTAGAACAGTTACCATTTTGGACTTAAGAACTATTTTAAGTTTGTTGTAAGAAACAGTATAAATTTTACAAGACACATTTATAGTGTTTTTAAAAAGTTAACTACCCTTCTTACACGTGTGTTTTGTTGGAAATTGGAAGGGTTGAATGGAATGCCAGTCTTTTAGCAATGTGTGAAAAGTTATTTGAGTAAAATCCTTTTTCTTCTTTAGTTTAAGACTTTACTTTCTCTGGGACTCCTCTACATTCGTGGCTTGGGCTTTACTATCTTTGGAAGGAAATTTTGACAGTATACTTTATGTTATGTTTGCTTGATCAGACAACATATTTAAAGGAACCACAGGATGTTAGAGCTTCAAGGGACCTTAGAGGGCATCTGATTTAACAACCTCATTTTTCTTGTTGGAGAAACAGAGGCATGGATGGGTTAAGTATTTTGGCTAAGTTCACAAAGCAGGGCTGTCAGGACAGCCAACAGGTTTCTCACTCCTTCTCCCCCATGCAATCACTACTTTTAGGTAACTAAGGATACCTGCACCCTTAACTGGCATCACCTCCCACTAAACACGCTTAATCTTTCTCAATCTCCATTCAATTAATTATTTCAAAGCTAAGAAAGCACATTTCATTTTTGTTGAGCAAATTAAAGCAACAGAGAAGATATAAAAAAAATAAATTCCTGGGACACTGTGAACTGTATATAACCAATGGCCATTTATCCCTTCTTGCTAAAAGAATCCTTTTTTTTTCTTCAATTTTTATTTTTATTTTTATTTTAATGTAGTGCTTGGGTTGAGTCCAGGGCTTCACACATGCCAGGCAAGTGCTCTACCACTGATACCATTGATTTGCACCCCCAGCCCTTTTTTAACTTTTTAATTTTGAGATAAGGTCTTGAGTGGTGCAGGCTGCCTCTGGCCTCACCATCCCCCTGCCTCAGCCTCCTGACTTGCCGGGATTATAGATGTGTGCCCTTGAGTCCAATAAGAACCCTAGTTTTAAGCCTGCAGTATTTCTAGCAGCAGGCAATAAGTTAATGAATTTGTGTAAGCCTCTTACACCCCTGTGTTGTGTTGTGTTCCACATTTTTTTCAGCTCCACTAATAGTGAGATGTGGCTGTATGTCTTGGTTTTGACCAGTGACTTCATGGGGAGCGAGGGAGGGCTGCTTGAGGTGATTTAGGGAAAGCTTTCGCTTTCTGGTGAAAAGGGACAGATGTGGCTGGTTCAGTCTTCCTCTTTCCATCTTCTTTTCATATTTTTCCCTGCTTGAACATAGATGTGACATCTGCAGCTGCTGTGTTGCCTTCTTGCTACTTTGGGGAAAAGACCAGCTTCTTTTAAAATAAGTCCTATGTACTTAAACCAGAGGTTGGCAAAATATGACACACAAGCTGGTTGTCTCTTTTTTGAAAAATCAAGTGTTAGTGAAATACAGCCGTGGCCATTTATTATGTATTGACTGTGGTTGCCTTCATGCTATGACAGAGTTACATAATTTCAATAGAAACTATGTGGCCCACCAGCCTAAAATACTTTCTGGCCCTTTCAGTTTGATGATGCCTTACTTAAAACACCATGAAGTGAATTTTATGTTACTTGCAGCCAAACCCTTTCCTAGTGGAATCAACCAGTAACTCAGAACCCTAAACAAATTTGTGACTTGGCATTTCTAGCTACTCAAATTAACCTTTGCCTGGTTAAGTAGGTCTGTTCCAGATAAGCAGATCCCTCCTTTTGGGCTTTGTCTGCTACTTTTTGTTTCCTTCCTGGACTTTCTGATTATCTTGTTCTTTTGAAAGTAAGATGAGAATATAAAAGTGCTCATTTCAGCATTGAAGTGCTACCTAAAATGAACACCAGCTCTTTGATGTTCTAGTCTAATAACTGTCCAAGGAATTGCTTTCTGGAGCATTGGTAATCTCCAGTGCTTTTAATCACTGAATAGGGTCTCCTGGTGGATCTTAAAGTCCTGAGATAACAGTTCGCCATCCCCTTAAATTATGTTCCCTCCTCTGGCTACAAACTCAGTGCCCTTCGTGAACTTGTGGGACCTGGAGAAAAGCCAACATTAGTGCCCGCTCTCAGACAGTCTAAACAATACTTTGTGCACTCCAAACAAATAGCAAACCTGATATGGGAAAGTAAACTGAAAATATATTTCTAGTTCAGTAACAGCTATAAATTGGACAGTCTGTCTTGAACAATAAAGAGAATCCTAGTTTGATGTCATCTCAGGGTAGAATGTCCTCTTATGTGTGACTATAAAGATAAACAGTCTACTTATTAAAAATACATTTTTTTATTTTGGTTTCTAGAAGTAAGTATCAGTAGTAATTGTACTGTTTTTGCAGATTGTGTAATGAATTATTGCAGAAAGAATGAGATTGAGTTCTGTTGTCATTAGGTGCTGTTGAGTCAAGTCCGACTCAACATAGAGACCCTATGTAATTAATCATGGGTTGTTTGTCAATTAACTTTTCTCTGTCACACTTTTGCATCAATGAGGAAAAAAGGCTACCTATGATGTGATGTTTAAGATGTCTTCCAATTCTAAGATGTTTCCACTTGCAAAAATTTTTCATGGTTGCTGGAAAACCCTTGAAGATTAGTTGATTCAAACAATACAATAACAAAGACAAAACTCCATTTGGAAAATCAAAGTACTTTAGTCCCTTAAAGAGGCTTTAGGAAATTCTCTTTAATTTTTAAGGTTGCAGAGGGTTTGCCATTTGCATTTATCCTTCAGTGTGAGAGGAATTTCCTGGAGATGGAATTTGTGAGTAAATTCAGGTTTTGTGATAACAATTTGCAGTGTTATTACTTGATAATCAAATATAATCTATTTCAGTATTTATCATTTTGTTGAAGTAACATGTGGAGTGCTTTCAAACTAATATCTTGAGTTATAGATGTCCAAGGAAATATTAAAATTAATTGGAAAGTGGATTCCCACAAAAGCAAATACTAACACATCATTTTATCTAAGTTCTCTTGCCTTGCTGAAGGAATGAGAGAATTTTAATTTGACTAGAGAATTTTGTGGTGATGATACCTGAGTTATAGAATGTTGTTATATATTTTGAAGTGGATACATTCAGACATTAACTGCTTTTTAGTAAGAACTAGTCAATAACAAAGAAAAAGCTGGTGTGTGTGTGTGTGTGTGTGTGTGTGTGTGTGTGTGTGTGTGTGTGAATTGTGCTTGCTGTGCTTCTTTGGCTTTTCAGCTTGTGTGGAATACATAGAGGAATAAAGAACTTTGTAGTCAAGCCAAATATTAAGACTCAAAGAAAAAATTATCTTATTTCTATCACTTAGTCCCTTTTTTGTTTTTCAAAGAACTATCTCTTTAGCTATTCTGAAAGTATATTTTAACTACTACTTTGTAATCCTCTAACTCACTGTGTATTTTTATATTTTGAAGAGAAAATTGCAATGTGAGTAAAAGATAGCTGTCTTATTCTTTGAGAGAGAAGGTAGGTTAGGAATAAATAACAGATAAAAAATTAGAGAGGCTGCCAGTTTCAAAGGCTCTGGAAGAATGTTGATTTTGCAAATAACTGTTCACAAGTTAGCCTTTTTATACAACATGTCTGGCTAGTGTCTAGGTACTAAAAATGACCTGAGATGAATGATTTTTTTCATTAAATGTGTTTTCAAGGAAAGAAGATCTCAAAATAGTCATTTAAAAAGAGTGGCACTACCTGTGCTATAAAATACAGGCAAATAGTTTTCTGATGATATCATAAGGTATGCAGAAGTGAGTATTGAATTTTTTTCCCACATCTTTTACCTTAATTTTTATATTTATCAGGGTTATATGTGAACATATTTTTCTAAAGCTCAAGTAATTTTATAGACCATATTGTGAAAACCAGTGGTGACGCTTTTCCTCCCCTTATAATTCCTCTAACTTCTTTCTTTAGCTTTCTCCATTTTCCTCTGTCTAGCTGTTTTGGTTTTCTTTTGTTTTTATGTACCTCCATCATTCTAACCGACGTGCTTACATGGCTGCTGCTTCAGTTGTAGGCATGATCCATCAGCGTCCTGCTTTGGACGATGAGGATTAACTTTTTTCCCTCCCCAAAACATCCCTAAAAGATGGTTTTGCCGCCTCCTACCTCCTCCACCCACATCCTGCCAACACAGTTAATGTCACAGTTTTGAGTAGATCCATATCTTTACATTATTATGCTTTTATAAACACTAGTCATAGCTGTCACTTAGCATATTGTGATTACTTTTCCTTCCTCTTCAATTCTGTTTTCCCTAGTGTATTACCGCCATGGTTTGTCATTTACCTGGTTTGCTGTGCCCTCATCATTAATTCATTCCCCAGTTTCTCTCTCCCCCAAGTTGTATTAATCTTTTCTTCATAAGATCAAATAGTTATACTATCAAATTCTGTCAAATTTATCTTCTTGGTGACTTTTCTCCCAGAGCTGCTGATCTGCTTCCCTCTGGACTGATTGTTGTCCTGGTCTGCTGCAAGTCTCATGGATGAATTATCATGCTGTGGAGTCCCTTCGCCTGTGAGGTCCCTGCTAGCTTCCAGGTCATCTTCTTTCTTAGCTTACCCCAGGGTGCATTAGAGGTCAATGTTTTGAGACCTTGCTTATCAGGCTAATGATTGATGCCTTAGTTGTAGAATTCTAAGTTGGAAATATTTTTCTTTCCCAGTTTCGAAAGCATGATGCCATTTATTTCTAAGCTCTCAATGTTGCTATCCAGAGGAACTATGTAATTTGGGTCCTGCAACTTTTATATCTGTCAGTCTTTTTTGGTGATAGTGGTGATTTCATTTGTTTGTTTTTGTTTTTAATCCTGTTTGACGATTCTGGTCTTGTGAAACTTTATGGTGTGTGACTCTTTTCATAGCCAATGTGCTAGGCCTTTTCCATTTGAAAATTCAAATCCTCCTGTGAAATTTTCTTGAAGTTTTTCCCCTTTCTCTGTTGGTTGTCCTAGAGCAATCCTCTAATTTTTATAGCTTTTTATAATTTTTATATTTTATATTATATTTTTATATTTTTATATATTATATATTTATATTATATTTTATATTTTACATTTCTGTCCTATTTTCTGGGAGATTTTTTTCCTCAAATGTATCTTAAACTTTTACTGCATTTCAAATTTCTGCTCACCCCCTCCTTCTGATTTAAAAACACTGTTATGTTTTGTGTCCTGTTGCTGATTTTCTTTCATGGTTTAACTTTAGGCTTTTAAAAATATTATGTGTATATAAATTTTCATTTCATTGTATAGTTCTACTTACCCCAAGTTTTTTTTTTTTTTTTTTTTTTTTTTTTTTTTTTTTTTTTTTTTTTTTTTTTTTTTTTTTTTTTTTTTTTTTTTTTTTTTTTTTTTTTTTTTTTTTTTTTTTTTTTTTTTTTTTTTTTTTTTTTTTTTTTTTTTTTTTTTTT